>JADWOT020000003.1:8247619-8274039 GCA_036345935.2 Taenia hydatigena
TCGCAATCACGAGGGGATCAATTCTACAAAATTTCATCCAGTGGGGGCGAAATTCGCGATGACTAGAGGATCAATACCACAAAATTGCATCCAGTGAGAGCAAGATTCGCAATCTCGAGGGGATCAATACTACAAAATTGCATCCAGTGAGGGCGAAATTCGCAAGCACGAGGGGATCAATACCACAAAATTTCATCATGTGAGAGCGAAATTCGCGATGACTAGAGGATCAATACCACAAAAGTTCATCCAGTGAGAGCAAGATTCGCAATCTCGAGGGGATCAATACTACAAAATTTCATCCAGTGAGAGCAAAATTCGCAATCACGAGGGGATCAATACTACAAAATTTCATCCAGTGAGAGCGAAATTCGCAATCACGAGGGGATCAATACTACAAAATTTCATCCAGAGAGCGAAATTCGCAATGACGGGGGGATCAATACCGCAAAAATTCATCATGTGAGGGCAAAATTCGCAATGATTGCAGGACCAATACCACGTAATTTCATCCAGTGAGAGCGAGATTCGCAATCACGAGGGGATCAATACTACAAAATTTCATCCAGTGAGAGCAAGATTCGCAATCTCGAGGGGATCAATACTACAAAATTTCATCCAGTGAGAGCGAAATTCGCAATCACGAGGGGATCAATTCTACAAAATTTCATCCAGTGGGGGCGAAATTCGCGATGACTAGAGGATCAATACCACAAAATTTCATCCAGTGAGAGCGAAATTCGCAATGACGAGGGGATCAATACTACAAAATTGCATCCAGTGAGAGCGAAATTCGCAATCACGAGGGGATCAATACTACAAAATTGCATCCAGTGAGAGCGAAATTCGCAATGACGAGGGGATCAATACCACAAAATTTCATCATGTGAGGGCGAAATTCGCAATGATTGCAGGACCAATACCACGTAATTTCATCCAGTGAGAGCGAGATTCGCAATCTCGAGGGGATAAATACTACAATATTTCATCCAGTGAGGGCGAAATTCGCAATCACGAGGGGATCAATTCTACAAAATTTCATCCAGTGGGGGCGAAATTCGCGATGACTAGAGGATCAATACCACAAAAGTTCATCCAGTGAGAGCGAAATTCGCAATCACGAGGGGATCAATTCTACATAATTTCATCCAGTGAGAGCAGGATTCGCAATCTCGAGGGGATCAATACTACAAAATTTCATCCAGTGAGAGCGAAAATCGCAATCACGAGGGGATCAATTCTACAAAATTTCATCCAGTGGGGGCGAAATTCGCGATGACTAGAGGATCAATACCACAAAATTGCATCCAGTGAGAGCGAAATTCGCAATCACGAGGCGATCAATACTACAAAATTTCATCCAGTGAGAGCGAAATTCGCAATCACGAGGGGATCAATACCACAAAATTTCATCATGTGAGGGCGAAATTCGCGATGACTAGAGGATCAATACCACAAAATTTCATCCAGTGAGGGCGAAATTCGCGATGACTAGAGGATCAATACCACAAAATTGCATCCAGTGAGAGCGAAATTCGCAATCACGAGGGGATAAATGCTACAATATTTTATCCACTGAGAGCCAAATTCGCAGTCACGAGGGGATCGATACCACGAAATTTCATCCAGTGAGGGCCAAATTCGCAATCACGAGGGGATCAATACTACAAAATTTCATCTAGTGAGAGCGAAATTCGCAATCTCGAGGGGATCATTACTGTAATATTTCATCTAGTGAGAGCGAAATTCGCAATCATGGGGGGATCAATACTACAAAATTGCATCCAGTGAGGGCGAAATTTGCAATCACGAGGGGATCAATACTACAAAATTTCATCCAGTTAGAGCGAAATTCGCAATCACGAGGGGATCAATACTACAAAGTTTCATCCAGTGAGAGCCAAATTCGCAATTTCGAGGGGATCAATACCACGAAATTTCATCCAGTGAGGGCCAAATTCGCAATCACGAGGGGATCAATACTACAAAATTTCATCCAGTTACAGCAAAATTCGCAATCACGAGGGGATCAATACTACAAAATTTTATCCAGTGAGAGGGATATTCGTAATCACAAGGGATCAATACTACAAAATTTCATTCAGTGAGAGCGAAATTCGCAATCACGAGAGAGTCAATGCTACGAAATTGCATCCAGTGAGGTCGAAATTCGCAATGACTTGAGGCTCAATGCCATAAAATTTCATCATGTGAGGGCGATATTCGCAATGATTAGAGGACCAATAACACGAAATTTCATCCAGTGAGAGCGAAATTCGCAATCACGAGGGGATCAATACTACAAAATTGCATCCAGTGAGAGAGAAATTCAGAATCACTTGGGGAACAATACTACAAAATTTTGTCCAGTGAGGGCGAAATTCGGAATCGGGAAAAATTATTACTACAAAATTTCATCCAGTGAAGGGGAACTCTACAATCACGAGGGGATCAATACTGCTGAATTTTATTTAGTGAGGTAGAAATTCACAACGAACTAAGGATAATTTCTATAAAATTTCATTCGTTCGCGGCGAAAGTCACAGTCACAATGGGATAAATGCTACAAAATTTTATCCAGTGAGGGAAACTCGCAATCAGGTTTGGCTCAATACTACAAATTTGTATTCGCGGAAATGATTACAATAAACTTGCATTCATTGAGGACTAAATCCGCATTCGTGTGGAAATTAATAGAATTAAATTGCATTTATTTAAAGCGAAATTGGCAGCCTGGGTTCTATGTTTTCGTCAGTTCGCTCATGCTCATTGGAAGCAATATCCGTTTAAAATGGGGTTCAAACATCCGAAATCTCTTTGTCCTCTACAGAGAAGACGCGATTTCTGAAAACATTGTTTCTTCTATTTTTTTTATTCTACAGGTACATCGCAACTCTGATGTTACATTGTATTTAGCCATCAAAAACTTTTTTGCACAAAATAAATGCAGTCTTCCACCAAGAAAACTCCTACATGTATTTCACTATCTTATCCCACCTTTTATGCTTATAGCTATTTAAATCAGTCAATTATAAAAAGAAATAATACTTTCTATAAAGAGCGCTAGGCCCATTTGCAACAACCAGCACATCAAATATATGTAACGTTAGTATGGGGGGAGTTGACAAGTACCGTACCCCCCACCGGGCGACACAATCACCGCGACCTCCGCTACACTTACAGCCGAGAAAAGGCACGAGATATGGATCGAGTTTGTGACACCCGGAGTCCCACCAAGGACACAACCTTCTGAGCGTTTGCCTTCAAGCACGTACTCGATCCCACGGGACTTCGGTTCTCCTCGTCATGGAAGGAGTGCCCGTATGAATTACACTTTGCTTAATTGGGCAGCAAGACTCGTGATGAAAGAGTGCGAAGTCTTTCAACGCATCTCATAGATGGACTCTCACAATCAACCACTAGAGTGACCGCAACGCACAGCTGGCAGCTCAGTAATGCGCTAAGGACTGAAATTTTGGTCGAGTTTAACATTATACAATCGCTAAACTGTCTGCATACAGTTTCCTCAACTCAATTTTGTAGTTTCTCCCAATAATTGTCACCAGATCATCAATGTTACCGGTGACTCCTCCAAGATTTCTCGACTGCCCTCAAGCAGCGAACCCGCAGGTTCGACATGCAATTTATCGCCACAAATAAATCACTTGTAACCAATAATTTGAAGAAGTCTTAAAATGACCACAATCAGCAGGCACCATCGCGGTGCAAAATGCGCTCAAAGTAAATAAACGCGATTCACGTCAGCATTTAATTAAATACTTCGATAGAATTCGATCATTTCACTACAAGCATTACACAACCCACTAATTCAGCAAGCCTCAAAAGTCAACACTGCAGGTTTACTTATGCGCACGCATAAACTAAGTCAAAAATTTCCAAAATGGAGGCTCACATACCCGGACTCCTTAGCGCAAATTTGGAACCAGACGTAGCAACGACCACACCAAAACCCGACATTTCATATATGACGCTGAGCACACGAAATGGGTATTGGGTATGAACAAAGCAAAATAATTGCCATAGGAAAAATTCAATGCAGAAATTTTTGTAAGCACATTTTATTATGACACTTGTACAAGACTTCAAAATACGATTTTATGATTTTCATGATCCTTATTACACAGGTCAGTTGAGAATACGTCTTTTCCTCGATTTTCACCACTATCTAATAGATTTTTAGGCAAATCTTTAATTAATTTTAATTTTTTAAGGTTGCAACAATAAAAAAACACTGCAATACTGTAGCATTTATGTTTCTTTGACCTCATTATTTAGACGAGAGGCAGTAACACAACGTGAATCTCCCGCCGTTGACAATGGCCATCGCGCCACCTTTTATTAACCCGCCATTGGTCCATCTTTTTCTGTAAGGCAATAAATATGTCTCAGAACATTCAACCTTTCGTTTTAGGCATGGGCGCGGAGGCGGGGAGAGGAATAAGGAAATCCCTGCAAATGCAGCCTATGCTATTAATGCGTGTAGTATCTACCACACAGCTGTGGACAATGAAGGACTCGGCTAGTTACTTATATTTGACACAAATACAATGCAGCTACAATTTAATATGGCACTAAAAGTACTCAGCACGAGTAATTTTGCGTTTGTTGCCTGTCCAGCTCTGAGCCTCGCCTACGGTCACTTGGATGGTGTTTGTACCTTTGTCGATGGGCTGGCCTCTAGGCCACGCCAGTAGTTTCAATCATTTTCGCGCGTCAAGCATAGTTATTTAGATGATGAGAGTAACCAAATTTTGGGCACACCCCTCCGTAATATTTTATTATAGGTATAGCATTCATCGATAGGCAGATTCTTGTGCTTACTGTTGGCACTTAGGTTTTGAATGCCTATGTTCTTTTTGAAGAGACATGTATTCATCGTTTATTTTGTGCGAAAATGCCATTCCTTTAAGATAGTTAGATTTGAATGATTTTTCGCTTGACGTTAATTTCTCTCATTATGATCGGCGGTGTCACTGCTGCTGATGACACGGTGGGCCGTACGCCTGACAACTCATCCTCCTCTTCTGCGATTTTCTATAAATTGGGGTTTCATTAAATTAGATAAAAATAATCACAAGGATAGTCTACCTGTCCGTGGGGGTCTGCAGAGATCTGCAGCAGGCGGGTGGGTTTGGCCCCATAAACTCCACGTTCAGGACACCGCACTCGTGGTGAGCCTTTAGCTTTGTGTGTGAACACGTAGCACAGTGAGGTCAGCCGGGACTGAGTCATTACTAACTTTCGAACCGCTGCAAGCCTAAGTTGGCGCACAGGTTATCAGGGCGCTTTCACATCATACCAACACACGAACTCCTTTTCACCCACCACAATCAGCACAGTCGGTAGTCTCAAGGGTACCGATTAACTGTCCTGAGTGGAGCAGCGTCAACACGATTATGCACTTGTGCCTCAGACGTAAGCACTACCGACCTACTTTCCTCCTTGCGAATGTGACGCTGTTCTAAGTGACGGCGTCATGCATTGACTTCGCTTTCGGGGACCATTAATGCTCTCTAATTCAGCACAAAATGCAGCACTTTCTGCGACTAGTAGTCAGGGTTCTTTTGACAACCCGATTTCATTAAATCATCCTTGATTCCATTTTGTGGCACGGTCGGAGGGCACACTGGCCTAAAAGTAGGGTCATGTGAATAAAGGCGGGGGTCCAAATTGTCTCTTGCAGGTAACGTTTTGCGTCTGTTCATCCCAATTAGCTTGCTCTGACTTCTGTGCTGTCCAGCCATATTGCCTAGCTATGTTGTGTAGAGGCAATGAGGAGGTGGAGAAGATGTCAAGCAATCAATTGATTGACGTCTTCACTGATAGACGCACCGTACACATCAGCGTTGTGCAGTTCTCCTTTCGTGAATAGCAATCCTGCCGAACGCGAAAATGTGGTCATTGATGAAGAGCAGACGCCATTAGCAACCTTCTGCTTGTAGTCTTAACAGATTTACCCATCAGCGACAGAGGTCTCTCTGATCTCTGGTTTAAATTTGGCCTCCAACATTAGGGATGCCAGCGACCGTCTTTTAGGATAAGGTTGGCTTGAAGCTAGCACTTCGAGGTAGTCCCGTGGTCGTAGAGAGGTCACGTGGATGCATTGCAGCAAATGCGTCACCAGCGTTCAGGCGGCTAAGAGGCTACTTGCGTGACCTGAAGGCTAAGCCGTGGCGACTAAGTGATGTGCTTAATCAAAGGCAGATTGATCCAACTGCAACAGCATTGCAATGTCTTCCACGGACTCTTCTCTAAATGCTGCATGTTAGACGTGGCGCAGCAGCTTATGGAATGCTGTAACAATTTCACTTTTGTGGATGATCTTGTAATGCGCGCTTAGATTACTGTATGCTCCACTTCTCACAACGGTAGAAAAAAAAACGCTGCAAAATTAGCACCAAGTGCCACCTATTATTTTGCCATTATTTTGTGCAAGCAGTAAGGATGAGCCTTGCCAAACTCTGACCAGGCACATGCACATCCACACAAAGCTGCCCTCCTGATAACTTCCATAATATTCATGCAGAGCATGAGAAAACCACATTTCATCACATGGGATAGAGAGCCGACTTCGCGATTCGACAAGTGACGTCAGCACAGTCAGAAGTGCTATTTCTCCCATCGGAAAGAAAGTTGGACTAAAGTAGACGTTGTAAATGCTGCTTTGTTCCTCTCGGTGTCCATCAATTGGATGCCTGTGAAGGGTGGATGCAGGCTTCATTGTCAAATTAAAAGTCGACTGCTTAGTTCAAACTGATGCGGTGTAGGCGTCCGCACTGGTGCTTTTAGGCAGGTGAAAATAGAAGCAATGAGAGTGGCACTAATGAGACCTTGTACGACCTCCACTTCCAACAATGATGACAGATGTTAGCACGAGGTATTTGAAGCTGGGTTCACTGAACTGCCTCCGCCTTACTTCTTACCTCTCTTTCTTTAGAATGCCAAACAGCGATGACTTCCAAATAGTTGAACCTCACTTTGGATCGTGGCATTTTCTCCTCATCCCTGCAGTGTTTACCCAAGTGGTTTCCTGTGAGGCTTAGCAACTAAGGCATGAAGGTGGTCAAGAATTCGTCAAAAAGAAATACACCTTCTCCCTGTGATGCTCCTTTTCATGTGACTTTATGATCCCACTTTAAAAGACAGTTCCTTAGATCGACATTGTAGGAAGAAAACGTGGCAAATGGTGCCGAGGTCCTTTCTCTTCCCATAACTTGTGGAAGGCACCAATGCAAATCGACGACAAGGCCAGCTCGCAACCAGACAATTCCGCGGCTCTCTTCCAACAATCCTAACTAAACAGCACAATACTTTCACCTTCGATGGAACAATGGCCTATTTGTGGTTGTCATCTTCCTAAGTCTCATTCTCTTTCTACAGTCTCGGGCTCTGAAGTGACAAAAAATAAGAGCATTTTAGAGGGCATTCACAAATATCTTGTTCCAAGTTGTTCTAGCTTAACTGATTCATCTATTCATTCATTTACCGACCCGATGCACCCTCTGTCTCCACAACATTTAGCGTAGTACTACAAAGTTCTGCCTTTACTCATTCAACCACCCAGCAAAAGCAGCGTAGCAACTCAACGACTACAATGCATTCCAAACAAGTCATTCCATGCCTCACTCACACCATTCTTACCTCAGTTACCCAACAAAATGAGCAATGAACACAAACAAAGACATCATCTACGTTAAATACACAAAGAATACAATCACACGATTTGTCTCTCGCCTGCCACACAGTCGTGATTCTGAGCACTCTCAAGTCTTTTGCACATCACGTCGTAAAAGCTCCATTCCAACAAATCTGACCAGTTGGTAAAGTTCTCTCCATGGTGCTTAATGCACCACAATCGCCAATTCGTCTGCACAGTAGCCAGCGGAGAGCCGTCCAAGCCACCAAGGCTCTGAATAAATCTCGCCAGACTATCTATCTCACTTGACTCATCTTCCTCCGCATTTATAATCACCGCAATCGACAATCATCCCTCAGAAGGCGCGAAGCATCCGCCAAATAGATTATGCAGTCACAGCAGTCATGTCCATCTCGTTCTCCTGCAAATGCTGCCTCTAAAAATAAGACTCTTACCTCTTTCAGCCGAATGAACAGAAAAAATGCAGCCATGCATACCAACAATGCGCGTGTGAGATCGGTACTTTATCATCGAAAGGTAACCGAATAGCGGGATGTTGGATGCTTCCATCCGCAGTGCGAATTCTCCCTCCGACATCGCTCTTACATTATGATCTAGTAAAATGCTAAAGTGTGCAGTTCTCGGGGCTTTGCCACGAGCAGGAGCCGACATGAAACGCTCATAAGAATCACTTTGCTCCTTCTCATATCGAATGGCTTCAGAAGACTTTTGAAAAGAGGTAGGTGAGGACTGTGGGAAGAGTAGCTGGCAAAGACGTTTGTCTAACCAGCTCCACCGGTTAATGTGGTTATGTGTGAGGGTGTTGCGAGGATCCATCTCCAACCTGGAATGCTCTCGCATACATTCACCAAATCCGGCACATCAAGAAATCCACAAATTCGCAACGCCAATTCAGGTCGAAGATCGGTGATTTTACGCTGCAAACTATCTTCTGCCTGAAGCAGCAGGAAAGTGTACCATCATGACTGAGAATGGAAATGGCATGAACGAAATTTGGTGCAAGACAAACAGATAAACAAAAAAAAGAGCTCAATGCGGGAAATGACAAGTGAGATAAGTGGCAAACAATTGAAGGCTACTGCAACTCACCATTACTGAAAGGTGCTAGTATAGACGATTTGCATGACAACGATCGAAAAAGTCACACCTTGAAGCTAGCACATCGGCTCTCTCCGTATCTTCCAGTTTCAAAGTCAAGTGCCCACGTCGTCTGCACACTTCTTCCTCGTATAACTAGGAGGCAAGCAATAATTCAACATCACAATCTGCGCTACGTCAGCCTGTGCCAACAATGACATCAGTGCTGTTGCATCTCACCAAATATCGGCAATTACTTCATTTGGCAACAAACCATTCCCCTGGTGGTCGTTGCATCATAAATTTGCTACTTGTTGCAAAAACGATTGGGCTTACCTACCACGCAAGAAAACATTGTGTAAACGAAATAACGAGCTGCAAAATATTTTTGAAGCTGGTAGGACGCGACACTGTGATGAGGGGTTGAATCAAAACGAATCCTACTACCAGCTGCATAGATATACCTTACTTGTCCATTCCATGAGCCAAAGTGACAGAACAACAAGAACTCACCAAAAGTTTTAACTCTCTTCTCGCTTCAGATCTATTCACGCCTGCTTGACAATGTGCTTCTAGCTATAGGCATGATACACATTAAGCAACAGATAAGTCACTCATCTCAGATACAACCGTTTCATGCTTCCACTTTTGACTACCACTTGGGTTTACTCCCTGTTCCGATGTGCAGTCACGCGCATATAAGCCTTAAACAATAAGCAAACTCGCCATTTTCCTTAAAATATTGCGTATTCTATGGAAGATTTTGTAGAGTGCACCAATTTGTGGTTGTCTCTATCACTTTTATCTCTCAAGCGCCCAATGTTTCGGATTGCAAAGCATATTCCAAAATTTCGAGATTTAGATAGCGACATTAGTCTTCGGGCAGAATGTGCACCTTGTTTCTCTTAACAACGTGCAATCTTCCCTTTGAGACTGCTTATTTCCAGTAGGCGCTTCGTTGCCCAAAAGTCGGTTTTGTCAATGAAAGGATTCAAATCCGCGAGCGGGTGAGAAAAATAATGCAGCTTCCATGGACTAGCCATGATTGTGTCACTCATATCGCAAGTCGCCCTACCCTTCCACGCATTAGTTTCACAAACTAATCCATCGGGCGCGTGAATCATTTACGCTGGTGTACACATTAAAAAATTGCTTATACGGGGATTATATAATAGCGTAATGCTCAAACATTTTAGCGGATAGCGCTGTTCTCAGATAGTGAGCAACTCGACGATTTGGTTCTCTAATCACACAAAAATAACTGCTTACTTAATTCGCATAGAAGTAAAAAAGTAGACTGACGGTTAACCCCCAAATGGTTTCAGGAAATGGTCACACGAGACTCGAATTTACAACCATTCAAGTCGTATGTAAGCAGAACGAGTTCGAAGGCGCACAATTGGATGTCTCAATTAACCTTTTCTCAGGTTAATTGCAAACACTCCTCCCCCACATGATTCTCTCAATCCGGAAACATGTCTTTAACGCATCCTCTTTTGCCTCCAGCACGTACAAATTCCATCGGGAATGAAGCAGTCACACAAATGAAAGTGAAGCACGCATAAGAAATCCCATCTATTGCGTGAATCCCAACCATGAACACCATCCCATTGATAGCTCTAATTAATTCCACTTGGAACCCAGATATATCGGAAATTCTACATTCTGCTTCAGCACCTGCCAAGCAAATGCTTGGATAACTGATGTAAGCGAACATCTGGACCCACTTAAGCCAACAAAATCAAGTTCGACTTCATCATTCACCTTAACCTAAATTCACTTTGCTACTTGGTCAAAAGTAATCCACAAGTGAGGTCGCCAATTGGCATCATAGGGATAAGACCTACCCGTCCAAAACAAAACGAACCAACCGGGCGATCATTCCATTCCAACCCATCACTTACTCCTACTTTACCGTGTTTGACCCATAACTTAAATGACACGACAACATTAATTGGGCTTCTATCCCACTAACTTCCTACATTCACTAAGTTCTTACAAGCTTGCTTGATAAAAATTAGCCTTGTAATCAAAGAGCACCATTGTGCAAACTTTTCGATATGCATCACGGAAATGCAAACGGGATGATGTAGGGTAAATTGTGAACGACACCAATAACAATGGTCCCAACGTTGACACAGCTGTAGAAAAAGTGTCGACTCACTTTCCCACTTACGCATTTTAGCACGATGATTGACATGAATTTGATTTAACGTCGCCAACATGGCTCAGTGACTCGCTCAAAACAAAATACTCCAACCCTTTCCCTTAAGATAGGGCCTCCGGCCTCACTAATTTTGCGCCAGGATCGGCGGTGCGGCTCTAACGCCCTCAGAGTTACACAAAATCATTCAACACCAAGCGAGTATGATAGTCCTGTTCCGATACAGAAAAGTCTATGTACATTCTAATACAGTGGCATAAGTGTGGATGTTTATCTTCCCTAAATAGGCAGCTTCTTCGATCTACTGAAGACAAATGAAAACAAGGAAATTCAAGGCATATTTGTCTGTCATCCAGAATTGAACAACATCAGGGATCCGCGACAATCCTCAACACCCTGTAACGACATGCTAAGCAAGACTGCGAGACACTATTGTCCTACCTGCCTGGCCCAGCACAACGTCCAACTCAAGGTAGGCGGTAACGGTGTAGTCACACTTGGAACTAGGCTATGGCAGTCAAAAATCCTCCAGTTGTTAGCATGTTAGGTTCGCCCCAAAAATGAGTTACCTCCACCAAACCTCGTGGCACATGAATCGTTTTTCACATCCAGCGATACTTTTCGCGAATCTAACCTCAGGCGAACAAATCATGAGTGAATGTATGGACTGAAAGCACTGAGTAGGCCCAGCAGCAAATCAACAACCACAGGTAACGCCAAAAGCCACCACCAAGGCCAAAAGTATAGAGTGAGCGGAGGAGTGCCAGAACAGCCTCATTTCCAAATTTAGACATTTCATTCACAAAACATCCGTACACCACATAACTAGTAATGAGTCGCCACCTCTATGTTCATGCACAGATTCCCCATCATCACCATAGTCGCGACTTATTTTCGACAAATAAGTAATACAACGAAGTGGGAAAGCGGCACAGTTAATCACTTGGTCTAAATCACCAGGTCAACATCGTGAAAAATGTGTCAACCATATCCCTTAATGCTCAGAAATGTCACACCAATTCCATACTAAAAAAATCAGCCACCTTATGCGTTAAATCCACTATCCAAGAGGAAGTGTACGTCACGCACAAAAATAAGTGTACAGCCGCTAAGTCCAGTCCACAACACTCAGATAGAAAAACGTGTTGCAAAGCTTTCATTTAGTGGACACAAAATGGGAAGGAAACGAGGCATGGATCGATAACCAAGAATAATAACAAATACGCACCCACCTGTGCTGATCACGGATTCGCAAACACTACCAGATGACACACGAATATACAACGCGCGCCTTTCATCCTTGGACTTGATTTCTGGTAAATATTAATCCGCAATGTAAAACAAATCTCCAAAATTAAATATTAACAAATTTTGTCTGCAAACATTATCTTTGTGCGCTCTTCATATTTGGCGTAATTGTTAGTGCCCAGGCACTAAAAATTTCAAAGCAGTTTTCTTGTGTGCTAGAGTCATTTGTGGGTGTCGCCGGGCAGAACTAGACGTTTTTATCCTTTTTTAGATCTAACATGCACTCCAGGGCACCGTTTATTGTCACTTTCTTACTGGGTAGGAAGGTCTCGGAGAAGACTCCCACTTCACGGCCCATAAGCATCTTGAACGGGGAGACACGAGCTGATTCGTAAACTGTAGACCTAAACGCGAGAAGAGCGCATCCCAGGCCCTAATCGCAATCGTCGGGTCATGTCTTTTTGGTCAAAGTCTTTAGTAGTCCTACCAGGGTGCGAATTCGTTCCTTCTACCTGTTCATTGCTCTGCGGATACCCAGGTGTCGTGCGTGCCCTTGCGATTCTGAGATTCCTGCATAGCTCAGTGAAGAGTCGGCTTTCGAAATTAGAACCTTGATTGCTATGGACTGATTCAGGTACTCCGTGCTGGCAGGTGCAATGATTGAAGGTGACTGGCGGGACCATTTCGGCGCCTTGCGACTTTTTGGGTTCCACTTCAGCTACTTTCGTGAAGTAGTTAACCATAACAAGAATGTGCCGGTTTCTCTTTTGGTAAGTGGCAGAGGACCTATAATGTCTATACCCACTCTTTCGCCCAGGAGACCCGAAGACATGGGTTGCAGGGGCGCAATCGCTGTGGAGTGAAGCTTCTTAAAACTGCTGCAAGTGATGTAGGTTCGGCAGAAGTCTACCACGGCTGGGGAGAGGAGGCTCCTAGTATCGTTTGCTCGAGGCCTTTACAATCTCTTACTCGCCTTCATGACCCAATTGCTCGTGCAACTCTTAAAGGGCCGTTTGTACCAAAGAACCTGGAACAACTAGGCGCTTAAGGAAACGTGGCGTCTTCTTGGTACCATAAAACCTCATCTTCCGGGAAGAGTCTGGACCACTGTTGCCATATCCACCTAGCTGTCTTCCGGACGAGTTCTTCACTTCCGCAGTAGGCTTATACGGAAATGCGAGACACTTCTTGCATACCAGAATCGTGTCAGGGCCGGTATTCTGCGTTTTTCTCCACTGATGTTTAGTAGGCTCTCTCAAAAGTAGCGTATCCACTACACCGCTATCCCCTCTGCTGAGAGTGGTCTGCCAAAAAATGCGTCAGCGTTGATATTCCTTTTTCTTTCTGCATCGCACTGTAAAGTCACACTGTTGTGGTTCCTCGTACCAGTGTTCAAACGGACGATCTCCTTCATTGTCTTTAACCAGGTCAGCGCCTTGTGGTCTGTTCTCACTATGATCTGGCTCGCTATTACATAGCGCTTGGAGTGTCTCCTTATTGTGTAGGTGGCGGACGGTTCACGTTCTGTTGCACTCTTCTGTCTCATTTTTTTGTTGGGTCCGGCACCAGCATGGGCGATGACGTGTTCTCTGCCTTCTTTGTCTCTTTGTGAAAGTACACCACCCACGGCCACGTCACGGACGTCCGTGTCTGGTACAAAAGGTGGCGCGTTGGTCTCGATGTTTGGTAAGGCCGAAATCGGAGCGGAGTAGAGCGCTCCCACTTAACATTCTTTTTCGCCTGCTCGGTTAGGTGGTGTAGGAGACTGGCGAGCTTGGCAAAGCCTTTGACAAAACTCCTATAATAGTTTGTCAAACAGAGGAAGCTGCGGACTTCCGTCTTATTGGTTGGTGTTGGCCAAGTTCTCACTTGTTTTGCACGAGCTTCCATGACCTCCATCCCGTCTGACGAGACCGTATGCCCCAAGATGGTAACCGCACACCCATGAAAATGGCACTTCTTTGGATTTTAAGGTCGTTCCTGTATCCTGCAGACGGTCCAGTACTAGTTCAAGATTTGCTCTGTGCTCGCGAATTTCTCGATCGAAAGCAAGGGTGTCATCGAGGTAGATTATGCAATGCTTTGGGAAAAGCCCAATTAGCGCTGTCTGCATCAAGCGCCGCAAAGTAGCTGAAGCGTTACACAGTCCAAAAGACATTGTCTACAATTCGTAAAGGCTGTTGGGCACTATGAAAGCCGTCTTCTCTCTACCGGTTTCTGCTGCTTCTACTTGTCAGTATCCGGATTTGAAGTCTGATGTAGATGACCACTTTGTTCCATGCAGGATATCCAAAGAGTCGTTAATATGAGGTAAGGGGAAAACGTCGTTCTTAGTTACGGCATTTAACTTTCTGTAATCGATACACAACCGCAGACTACCGTCGCTTTTCTTTATTAGTGCAATTTAGGAGGCTCACAGTGATTTGGGTGGCTCTGTAACTTCATCCTTTATAATCTCTTCTACCAGACGGTTCACTTCTTTCAGGAGCGGCGGTAGTACGCGTCTAGGTGGTTTCTAAATGAGTCTGGCTTCGCCGGTGTCCATGGTGTGTTTCACTCCTTGCCATGAGAACATGTTTAAATGAGCACGATGAGCATAGTTCCTTGCTCTCACTGCCAGTGAGATGAATCAACTGTGCGCCAAGTTGAATTCAGTTGTTTATGGAATTGCCAGCCCACAGCGTCGAAAAGAGCACTGCACACCTCGTCTGCGTCTTTTTTCGGTGGAAACCGCTTTGGTGTTAAAAAAGATATCAACGCCAAGAATTCCATCCAAACTATTTCTGAGCACATAGCAAATTGTACCGTCCTGGTTTCTTCCCCCATTGGGACCTGTAGTGACGTCTCTCCTTTTACCTCCATCTTCCTCCTGCTCAAAGTAGTTTTGTAGAGGGAGGACCGGCGCAAATATTTGAGAAAGTCTAAGGGTTTAGTAATGACTTTGCTGCACCCGATTCAAGGAGAGAACTTCAGGGATATACCTCTAGCTTGTCAAAACTCGTATAAATGGGAGGGAACTGTTTAGAGGTAGGCAGGATAAAGAATAATACGGCTCATCTGCTCTTGGAATACAACGCCACGGAGTCCAACGTAAATGTGTAGGGTTCAGCCGACGGTCGGGCGTCTGAGATGTCGGTGTCAGAGGGAGTTCCTGACGCTTCCTAGTCACGGTCTTGACCAACTGACTGAGAATGTTTGGACTCCTGCTCTGAACACCCTGTTTGATGGACTAACTCTGAAAGCCCTTTCTGCTAGCAGTTGCAGGCTCCCATCGCACTCTTCGTCTTCTTCGCCTGGCTTCTGGTCACGGTGGAAAAATTTCCTAGCCATCGGCTAAACTAGCTAGTCAATGACAAATTGGGGCAGTGTCCCGCAGCAATGGCCAATATCAAAGTCAGGAGAGACTCCTGCATCTATCGCCGCTGAGAAGAGCTCTTGCATAGGAGCGCAGCGGACCAGCGGGATTCTCTGCCACTGAGGATATAAGTGAATGTAAAACCTAATGGTTTTCATCCGGTCTTCAAAGTTCATACCTTCTTTGAAGTAGGAGGAGGTCCGCCAACGCTGCCACCAGTGTAGACGGTTCTTTCATTTCCTCCTCTTTCTCCTCCTTTCTTCCGCTTTTTCTATGAGAAGGTTGGATGTTTCTGGCCACCTTTATTAAAGTGCAGGAGAGATATGCAGTAACAGGGCCAAAATATCCACAACTCAGGGGCCTCAGTCTCGGGAGCGCTACCACGTGCATCAATGACCAAGTCAAAATGGTTCTCCAGCCTCTCGCCTACAAAGCACATTTAAGGAACATGAGTATTACAGCCTTGTCTCTCCAAATGAACGACAGCAGGATTCGAGTAGGTGGTGCTTTGAAAGACGAATCTGCACAATAGACAATAGCACACAGTCGTACAATGAGACCATTTACCTTCTCATTTCCTGAATGGCCGCCAACCAGCACTTTTACCTTCACTAATTCAAAGATTCCAAAGTCCTCCACCTACTTTTTCACATACTTAAGCACCTATCGATTCAAACTTTTCTATTCGTTCACCAGAATTGCATTAACTCGTATTTACCTTAATTCCTTCCATCCTAGACTTTGAACCCAAACCAGCATTTCATTGTACGGAGTGGAGAAGGAATGCAGCCGTGAGTAGCAGCTGCTTTAGCGATGTCGTTGTGTGGTTAGCTGCGCATCTAGAGCGTGCTTTGGCTTTCATTTATCCCTCTCGATATTTAAATCCATGATAATGTCCTTTCGCATTTCGTTTTTGGGAATGTTTGATAAGAAAACACTTTCCATCTCATGGGCTTGAGTTGATTACATGACTGCAAGCGCCATTGTTCGACTACTTTGTCCGTCCCTTCTTCGACTTCGCATCGCCCCAGTGTGTCATTAGCATTGCGTTGGAGACATGCTAGAGTTACAGGGACCACGAATGCAAGTCATGCACCCTGAGGACAACAATTTTACCAAAATCCCATGTAACCACTTGATAGTTTTTTAATCTTGCGTTTTGTTTTGTTTCTCACTAAACGCACCTTTGCTCGGTGGCCTGGCTTCTAGAACCTTTCAGCCCTCCCTCAGTTATACCGCGTCTGTGCGTCAGTGTTGTATTCTCTGCCGTGCCAATGAGACTTCTTATGATTCCAAGTAGAACTGTGGCACTACATCGATGAAAGTGGCAAGTGAACGTGCGGTTACCTAATGCTATTATTGAAAGTTATAGCTAACGTGACAAACATTTGGCATCAGCCGATGAGAAAAGAATGTGCAAAGCCTATCAACAGGAGATGTAAGCATGACGCCCACTTTTGAAATCTACCCTAGTTCCAAGTTCTGTGGCATCGCCTGTACTGCCCATGTTCTTTAGGTACACCTTGCAGGCGAGAGGCTAACGACCGTGGTCGAGCTCGTGAGTTCGAGGCACCCTCGTCGTAAATATCTCAGCTTCACTAACGCATATCCCTCTCATAGAAGGGATGGTGGAAGGGGAGAGGAGGAAGGTGAGAATCGTCTTCATCGCCATTATTAACTAAAGCAGCACGAAGCGTGCACCAGCAGGAGAGTACGTCGCGACGTTGTCTACAGTACGTAGTTGATAATAATCAAGTGTAAAAGTAGTACCTTCTCAGACTCATCCTACTTGCTAAGTAGACCGCAGAGGGATGCATGTCTCCATATTAGAGGTATCAAAAGAATGCATAGCAGCAGGAGTCTCTTTTCAATCCACCTACTTTAGAGCTGCTATCCGGTAGAGCAAAACGGTGTGTTTGCGTACAGTTGTCTTACTTTGAATCTAATATCTGGGACAAGACCAATTCACTACATAACCATTAATGAGATCGGTGTCAATCTCCTGGTAGCGGATATGTGCGAGTGCAAAAGACGAACTGTTGACTTTGGACAAGCGAAGTAGGTGTTTAGCATGGCTTGCCCAAGGGTAGGAAGCGGAGGTGAAGCAAGGAATTTCAATGGTCAAATCAGTGAGAGTAGCTGTCAATGGTGGCAGTTGTGTAGGAGAGGATGTAAGCTGTGTGTACTCTGAGCAGCGGCGTCGCACGCTTGCGTGTAGTGGCGTGGCTGCCTGCCAGACAGTCGATCTGGTTTTGACTCCCGGCACAAGCAGACCGCCTCATATTTCCTCCTCCCTCCGTCAGCTCACTCACGTGTGGAAATGTTTCACTCGCTTCTGCAGCCAGTAAACAAAAGCATACCGCAAAAAACTTGCCTACTTGGGAAAAGGACTCTTCTTGTGAATCTTAAGAGCTTGTGGGAAATACACAAATAAATTATTTGTAAAAAAATTACTCGACACGCATAAACATGGCTAGAAGAAATGAATGTAGGTGGGAATATTTACCTTGTTTTATGCATCCCAAAAGGGCGTTTTTTATGAAGTTATTCACGCACATTATTCACTCCTGACGAGGCACACACGCTGTTTAAAATAGTCCGCTAAGCTTTCCTCATCGAAAAATACTACTTATTATTGCTTAGTACACATTGGATTTTTACTTGCCTACCTTAGAAATCAATCACTTACGCTCCGCCCAAATCCACTTATATGGTTACCAGTTAACAGCTTATGATGGTACGCAGAAAGCTCTACTTTAATGCAAGATGAAATTGGCATTACCAAGGTAAAGCAGTTCTGTGGCGACAGTACAGGAAAGACATTTACGTGTAGTAGCGATTCAACATCCCCATGCTGTAGCCATTGAAGTTCTTATCTTTGGTCTCTATCTCGTTTGTACTTGTCATATTTGTCCTTATGAAGTGGATTTGGTTAGACGACACCGATGCAAAAGTCGTCTACAATTCATTATAATCGGCTTTTCTACTATGAAAGTCTAATAAATCCTAGATTTGCAGTGATTGTAGTATCCGCAAATAAACTAGAAGCTGAGAAGGTAATCAAGAAGACAATTCGATGACAGCCTCCATTCCCTTTGGGCACATTTTTTGCACACTTTTGTTGCCATAAAATGGGATTGGAATTTGTAAAGCATTTGTGTTGGCGGCACCAGAACAACTTTGGTCTACTTTGCTGGCTATAGTTTTTTTCGCCTACCTCAGTGAAGTGAGCAAGAGTGCATCCGTGACTAAGTGGTTCCTGCATCCACATACAAAACCCATGCATCACCTCTAGTTCTATTTTTAATGCCAATTAAGGATGATCACTGCAATGTTAACTTTATGTCACTTGAAATAATGTTGGTTTATTGCTAAATGAAAGGAGTTGACAGTCGGTGGTTCACAAGGCATTTGATTAGTTGTTTGCTCATGTGTGGGGTGCGTAGCGATTCATCAAAACTCTTAGCCAAATAACAAAACCTCCGACAATGAACACAAAAGTGCTGCTCTATTTGACCAGCCGATATCGACTTCATGCGCTGTGACATTTCCCTTCTCCTTCATTTTCATGCCTACACGCATACGACCATCCACTGAGAGCTTTACATGTCCAATTAAATGTAAATTTATATCTATATATCCATCAAGGTGCAGTTCTTTATGCAAATATGTATTTCGCGTCTAAATCAGCCTACAAAAGGAGGAAAGACTGACAAGCTTACTGGCCGACAAGTTGCATTAAGGCTCTGATTTTGCTAACTCAACGCACGCCACTTTACTTAGCAGAGCGACAGGAGTGTGGCGATCGTTATATAAATTTGCTTGCACTTTCACATCGTTGATTGCCTTAAAATGCTGCCGAGATGACAGATGAATCGAGTATTCCCCCTGAGAGAGTGTTTGAGTGTGAACAAGCGGCTCCGTGGTAGATGAACAGAGGCATTAGAATGTATAAAGTGTGTTTGGACACAAGCGCCACCTCCAAGAAGATCAAATACAGAGTTCTCGAAGGGCTATTTCTTCTCTGACTTCTTCCTATGGTTGCTATTTCCCCATACTTGAGCAGATATTGTTGCAGCGTTTCATTAAAAGGCTCGCAAAGTTGCCGTCCTCCTGATTCTCGTTGTTTGTGTGGCCCTAGCCTTTAAAACCATGAAAAAGGCATTTTAATTCACTTTTTATGGGATTTGCCTTATGAGTTCCGCAGGATCAGATCCTTCTCTGGATGGGATCATTTACCCACCTGGTAGCAGCACGATGCGACATGACCTGTCAAAACATCCTCTAAATGAGCTATTCAGCTACTTCGCTGGGTAGCGAATCGCATAAAATTACAACTAATCACTGTTCATAACATTAAAATTCGTCTCTACGAGGATGCATCAATGATCGAATATGGAGATTATTTCTACGCACTAGTGGCAGAAGATACATGATGGACCACGCATAAGTAGAGAACAAAGGAAGGCGCTAAAAGGGACAAGAAAGCCATGTAAAGCTCGTCTACTAAAATGAACTTGAACAATGCAAGTTCCTATGACCTATGAGTGTTTTAAACCCGTATACGTTACCAAAGAAAATACCATTACCCAGTTAATCCACTTCTTTAAAGAGAATGAAGTTCCAAGACGAAGGATCCGAACATCAAAGCTTCCAGTTAAAATACCATCTGTGAAGCGGTTTAAGTGTCACAAATAGCCTGCCTAGTGTAGACGAGGAAGTAGGCACTTCGCCTAAAGGAAAATAAACAAGCTCATGCCCTCTCTGGTCCACAAGCGAGGGTGTAGTGGCTCTACCCTTTATCTCGACTTAGCAAGGTTAATAAACTCAATTCGATGATCACAATATTTCTCTAATGGACATTTGCATTGCCTTTTTAAGCCATTCTTAACTAACGTATCCGACTAGTTAGTCAAATAAGAGAAAAGTAGACAAACTACAACACTTTCTTTAACCAGCGAAATAATACGGTATCGTACCTCGTCTTCCACCCGCAACGAAGTCGCCAACCCAGTCACTCTCAATTCCTTTGGAATTAAATTCACCAAGATCCTATTTCAAGAACTTGGATTAGCTTCTAAACTGTCCACTTACCTCATGTCCCCCAACACTTACCATGACTGCAAGCGCCGACATTTGATGGAGTGCGAGAGATGATATCGAATGAAAAAAGGAAAAATTGGGTACGGCACCAATTTCGTTGGTTTATTGTGCTGGTTTAAGTGACTGCATTGCAGACAATGTTGAGAGGCATTCTTCAGATGTTCTACCAGTTAAAACTAGTAAAATTCTTGGCAATAAATGCAAATCATACCTTAACCGACATTTGTCGGGCTATAAATTACAGCCTGAGAGTTTTACTTATTTGTGCGTCATTTTTGAGTCGAGTTTATACCGAGATGTCTTCAGTTGCCAGTTATTTGGTAATCGCAAAGATGCAGCTGCTTTCCGCCATCCCCACTCCCACCCCCTCACCACCACCAAGCTCCGCTTGGCCGCTCCTGCATATGTAAATAAATGCCCGCTAATTTGGGTTTGATGCCCCTGTTATTCATGAACACCTTTACTTGCCATCTCACTGTGCTCTACGTACGTTCTACTGGCGACCGCCATTTTAATTGACAAAAAAGTAAAAAAAAAGGATTTGCACGCAATAAACGCTTGCGGCTTCACATGCGTTATAACTTCTCCGCGTCGTCTGTCAGCAAAAGCTTAATTACCTGTCATACGCAAGCTATCCGGTTTTTAGATTAAATTTAGCCAACTAGAACGATATTGTTTATAAAATTCACTGGTATAATAGTCCGTAGTGCTACAAATAAATTTTTGTCAACAGAAACTAATCTAGCTAGGCAGAAATAAACACATTTAAAAATGGCACATTTGTTTACGAGAACATGTCTTAAAATAGCCTATGAAGCAAGTTTTAAGTACTTTGGATGCGACGCGGCTTTAAGCTCATAGGTAAGACACAAAATGGCCAAGTCGTTTGGCGTAATTCTTTGACTGAATATTACAGCACATTAAAGTGTCTCAACTGTTAGAATTAAAAGTACCAATAAAGAAGTCACCATCATCTCCTAACCATTGCGAGAGAGAATCACGAATTTTACTTCACAAGACGGTTCTTAAAAGGTAGCTAAGATTTAGCTGTTATACACCTTCCTGCCTCCATTTTCTTCCTACCACTTCCGTTTATTTAAGAATGTGTCTATGTGGGTGTCAAATACTATAAAGGGTGGTTAGAAGATATAAAAGCTAAACCATTACATTTCATTCCATCCCGCTCTACCTTTCCTTATCTATAGCACGCGGTTCCTTACGCCGCGGTCTTGCCATGTTTCATCAGGTATTCACAAAGTCTTGCATCCTCTTTTCTCATGAACAAAGAAATCGCACACTTTTCGGTTTCATTCACTACCCGTATTTCATTTTTGCTTGTTCGATCTCAGCAAGGGACCCATGGTGGGCAATAACACTCTCAGAGGTGGTACACACATCGCTTCTATGTGCAATCTGCACTTCAAACCGCCAGCGCACTTTGCTTGTACGTCTACAGTCACAGACACAGCAAGCCTAAGGGTGATAAAAGCGGAGGAGACTCAGTTCCATAACCCAAAGCATTAATGTCTACAAGATAGTGAGGTATGAAGCGTGTGCGAATCAAAAGGAAGTGGCAAGTATAAAATCCTTTTGTAGCTCCAAACGCTAATAATACGGAGGATGGTTAAAAGCTTGTACAAGACGACCCAGTGTATGAGAGACTAACCGAAATTTGGAGCAATGAACGGTAGGAAAACGAGGGCTGTACTGTCAAAGATTGGTTCAGTGCTCGAAACCGGCAGTTCTTTGTTTTGCACGGAGGGCACATGATGAATGGAGTACTGTTACGTATGCTCAGCCCTCACTAAAGAAGGAGTTGAGAATCCGAACCCAAGTCGATGTTTTTAAGAGGTCACCAAAGAAAGTCGAAATTTCGGGGTTAAGTCTATCAGAGCAAGGTACGTGCCAACATTGCAAACAGTACTTTTACCGCACAAAGTCATTTTTATTTCTAAAGTTAAAAAACCCACTCTAAGTTATGCGACAGCTATTAAACAAGGGGAGGCATGGTTCAATTGCTTATGTGGAAGCATAATTTATCTTTAATCTGGTAACTGCGTAAAATTAGAAGGTATATCTTTGGAGTTTTACAAGACACACACACGCACACATGTTAATGTTACATTAACGACCGAAATCACTTTAAGATGAGCACTTCCTCTGTTTATCATGGAGAGAATGAAATAATGGACGGAAACGTAAGCCATGCACGGCGGTCAAATCCCTCACCTTTGATCGCCTACTCATATCTGCTAGAGACCTAGAGTGCAATAAATCGCCTATTTATGGGAAACAAGACACATTGAAATGGTGTAAACGTTTAATTGGAGTTAAGTGCACACCGACAAGCCGGTGATGATCTTGACGTAAATGTTTCTGGTCTAAAGAACTGCCGTAACTCATTCTTGTGGATGCATCCCTTTTGAAGAACATTCGATCAAGTGCGTCAGATCATCGCATAATCTCCTGTCTAAATTTAAAGCGACAAACCATCTCAAGATGGCAGCAGAACTATTCTTGAAAGTTAAGAATTTTCTAAAGCCTCCATATGCTGAGTATAGATGCATCATTTTGTTTTATACCGTAAATATTGATAAGTCTTCCCAAACCAAATTCAAAGTCCGCACAGGTGGGTAAACTTAGCGGTTAACTAACGCCATAACAAACTTAGTTTTCACCTCCAAAGTTCACTTCCATTCTTTTCTCTTTTGCGCCAGAAGATCCCAGTTTTACTCAACCTATTTTGTGGAAACATGCATTGCCTAGATCTTACCTTACTGACTGTGGACTGCCACCTCGCAGGAAGATAGGAATTAAAGCGACAGCAATTGTCAAAATAACTAAGCAGAGAAAACTCCAAATGCGGAATTAGATCCAGGCGAGGCTAAATGCTACCTTCTCACCAGAGTAGTCCCTGCAACAAACATGGTGTACAATGATGACAAATGGAATTGGCAACTTTGAACAAAGCCTGTTAAGATGGTTTAGCCTAATTTTGCAGGAATTTGATTACACGCTGGAAACGCCCTATAAGTAAAACAATGGAACAATTAAAGTGTATCATATTGCATCAGAGCTTTGGAGTGCAAGGATATTTCTTCCCGATGCTCTACACGATGTGAATTTATCTCGGGCTCTTAAACATGAATAATACAAATTTTCGAGCGAAATTTAAGCATTCTATGAATAATAGGCCACCACAACTTTGCAAACTCACTTCATGCAGTAGAAATGTCGCGATACTACGCTTCTTCTTGAAGAGCTCCTCGATGCTGCATGATGTTGGGAGGGGCACTGACAATTTTGACGTGCTGGACTTTTGAAGCACTTGGAATAGAAAACGGTTTGTGCACGCATAAGTTGCCAATAAATCGTTGCCTGATCGCGCTATAGATTGTGCCGACAACTGTCACAAAGTGACCTTCCAACTTTATGGTTCTACGTTTCTATGTGCGAGCTCCTGGATTCCTTTGAGGCTCTTAGTCTGAAAAGTGATAGAAAGTGACTTTAAGACTGCATGCCATGCTCGATTGATGTGATGGGTGCATGAGTGAGGAGCGGTAAGCGAATGCATGACTGATGACCATAGACTGATATAACTAACTGAGTCTGCCTCTAGGTAATTTCATCCTGGCATACTTTCAGCAACTGATTGAAAGCAAACGCCTTCGACAATCATCAGTATAGTTGCGGTATTCGTCTTTACTATGTGTGCCAACTAGGCGGACAAATACAAACACGGCTCCCTGGAGGTCTGGAGACCAGTAAAATTGAAAAATGGCGTGTTTTGGAGTAGCATTAGCCTCTCTTTTCCTTTCTAATGTAAGCCTTTTCCTTTGTTCATTTTGTTTAGTGGTTAAAGCCTCCCATTAAATGATTTCTGTTATAATTTAAGAAATTGGTGCCCAAACAAATGCAGTACTCAAATTCAGCATTTCAGCAACTCCTTCACCTACTGCCATTCTTCCTTGACGAGCCATTTCATGCAATCTTCGTTTAATTCTGGTGTTTGGAGACATACAGACCGCTCTCTCCACGCACACACACACACACACCCGCTCGCAAAACCAAACCTGTATTATAATGCTAGTCCACCCTCCCGGGTGCAAATGCTTAGTATCTTGCAGTCACCATCACTGCAGTAAGTAGCAAGTCATATTTTACCAATCCTACAGGTATAAATGTTTTGTCAGAAAAAAAGTAGCTATTATACAATCATTTTTCTAGTTTCAGCAAAAGCGGGAAGCTCAAAACGATTGCTAGACAGGTTCCAATAATGATTCAACATACGTAATCTTGCAGACATGGATGTAAAACACGACCGAGAATGTGTTCCCCGGCCAGCATTCCCTCCAAAAGAGTGAAGAAATCCCATCCGTCCCCTGATGATCCTTCAAAACTAGAATTTGTACATAACTCTTAATAACTATCAGCACGTTGTTTCCTCCCTTATTGCATAAGACTGGCAGGGAAATGCGTGAATCGTCTCTAGAACATTAGATTTTTTTTCAAAATCGTCCTAATTAGGGTTGGTAGTATGTATAGCGCATTACATCAGTCCACTCTACCTCATTCTTACCTGCAGTGAAATTCTACATGCATTGATTTCGGCATATTTCATATCATTCCATTGTTTCCTTTTAGTGCTCGCTCATTTTCTCCACCACTTAGGCCTCATGCGACTCTGTTTGCCCCAAGTGAGGAATACACGCTGGATAGTTCAGCCGTTATTTCGTCATGCACCCATTAGCATCACAGCCTTTTGACAACAAGACCGTACACATGTTAATTTAATTTGCAATTTGGATGTTGACACAATAGGTTGGCAAACTATTCAATGCAAAGCCACACTCCCGTTACAAGTAAGCAAGCATGTAGGCTGTCAAAGGGTGTAAAATGCTTTTTCAAAGGCAATGAAGACAAAGGGATGATGTTTGAGATCTACCATAGCCTCTGAATGAAGGTAGGCAAAACTCGTTCCCTCATTCACTTGTCATCTGTTGACCCCAGATGACGTAAATATCAATGATCTATTTCATCGCTTAAGTTACATCATGCATTACTGAGTGTTCTAATGGGCTAACACAATGGTATGTGTGTTAGGTTTTGTAATAGCCAAGTATGCTCTCTTCTACTGCCATTCCGAAACGCCTACGAAACAAATGTGTGGTCTGCGGATTGAAATGAATTAGTGAATGTTTAATCACCAATTGGCGATGTGTGGATTCTGGTAGAAATAGCAATAAGAAATGCCGAACTACATCACTGAAACAATGGACAAGTCTCATCAACTCAGCATGACATTCCAACAAATATTTGGATCGTCAGGTATTTAACAAGGTATACAAAAGGCGAATCACTCACGCAGATTTTGTGGAAGTTGAGAAGGAGTCGTGTACCATCCCATTTTCAGTGTCCTGTAAATAGGAAAGCATTTTTACAGGAACAATCTCAACTACTCGATTACTTATTCAAAGAACAAATGCATGGATCTAACGACTGTCGCTTCAGTTTTGCGTTGTGCTTCGCTAAAGGGGTAAGAGTTGTTCGCAAACTTGGGTGAAGGTATTGTGTATTTCGGGGTGAGTATCAACTAATACTCTACCGCAGCCCTCTAGTCTTCACTGTAAGCAGGCATAACGAAGGCGTCTCTTATAGAAAAAATATGCACTTAATATAATATGGATATAATTTGGCCTCTTTGTTTGTAAAAGTGGATGGTACTTACGGTTGCCTTTTAGAAGTGCAGAATAATAGCGATTGGGTGTAGGGTTCCCTACTTGGCACACAACTTT
>JADWOT020000003.1:8274139-8292438 GCA_036345935.2 Taenia hydatigena
TGCAAGACATTGAAGCAGTTCTCGCTTTAAAATCGGACAACGTAGATGTGGCTGATGTGTAGGGTGTCTGCTGTGGGAAGGAAAACTGGGACACTACTGGTATGGGGATGCGCTCGCCTCTATTCGTTTTGACCGAGAGGTGCACAGAATTGTATTCAGCAGCTCACTTCCTTCTGTAAATTCTTGCAGTAATTTTCGCAACCAAAATGCGAATTCTCTATGTTGGCAAAGAAAGCCAAAACATCCGGCACACGATGGATTAACCCCTGGGCTATTCTCTGGTCTCACACCAGCTAAGATTGGTGTTAGCACCTTCTGGTCTTTCAGGGGGAGTTGATGTGTGAGGTAGAGACCAAGAATGTGTGCATGGCCAGCTTTGAGGCCATCCTCGATTTGGCTGGCATTACCACTTTGGGGACATAAATGGCACTAGATGCTCTCAGACGATGCGCCATGAATGCCGAGAAGGTCACAGCTGCAACTGTCATCATCACAGTGGCTAACGATGGCAACGATGTGATAGACAAGATCACAAATAAGAAAGTCCACAAGTGTTCGGAGGGTTGAAGACGGGTGCAGAGTCACTGATGAATTTGATGAAGTAAAAGTGCTGGTTGAAAAAGATTGCGATAGGGAGTTAGAGACGCTTAAGAAGATTCCTAAAAAGGTTGCAGGGGTCAAGACAGTAGATTCCAAAAGGAAAATGCAAATATTAGTAGAGTGGAGATGTTCACTCTCTCATAACACGCGAAGACTGCTTCAGCTGCTCGAAGAGGCGCTGAGCCATTGCACGTTTCTACCTAACTAGAGCTGCGTCTGTGTGCTATCCCACGTAGGCATCTCTGACCTTCATCTAAGCATCCATTCATTCAGGACTCATAGCTCACCTCCCTCAAACCAATGAATCCATTTACTCGTTCATTAATGCCTATGCTGCATATTTGTACCATCTGTTCTCCCATTCATCACGATTACCTCTATTCACTCATTTCTTTAAGATAAGATCACCTTTAACAACCCACCTGACATCGCAATTCTGCTCGAAGCTGCTGTCTCCACCCGGCAAAAGGCTTCCCAAATCTGGTAGAAAGGTTGTTGTACCAAAGGACAGAAGGAAACGAAGTCAACGTTAAAGCAGGCGCTGGGATAAAAAGTGATGCCTCTTTAGTGGCGAGTTGTCAAGCAGTGAAGGAGAGCCAGGTTCTCTAAAGCCAATGGTATTGTAAAAGGTGATGGTGGTAGGAGGAGTGTCACTTTATCCATGGAAGATATTACAATTCTGCTAAATCTGGTTCTGCCATTTCCACAATGCATATATTTTCGTCTCCTATTACGCGCTTCCCTCGGACATAGACACTCAAATAGTCAATAGGCCTGTTAGAGGGAAGTCTGCATCCAGCGTCGACGCAGTGAGTGCATTGTCGACGAAAGCTGGGTCAAAGGAGCGCGAACTCGCCACCGCTTTAAACTCTGACCGCATTGTGTCTGCAGAGACGGAAGGTAATATGGGATTGTACGGATTACGCAAGAGCTCTTAAAATGGCCATCGGTTAGTGAAGATCTGGCAAAATTTTCTCAGCCCACGTCGTCTTTTCCTTCTCTTTCCTTTGTTTCCGTTGAGGTGTGTAATTTGTGCCTTTTAACCGTTTACTTTTCGAGAAGAACACTGAACTCCAATATGGTGAGAGATGGAACTTAGTTTCCTCACCTCCTGTGTCAAACCACGGCTACATGCACGAATGGTTCTTTTTCTTGTGGCATCAGTAACAGAAGAAACTCAGAACCACCTTCCTCTATCTCTGCAGGCGTGGCAAATGGCGGCCATTCATCTATTGTCACCACTCGGCCTTCATTCTGACTTCACTTTCCATCCTACTTCTTTTTTACTACTCTCTTTAGAAGTGACGGTCACGAAACAATGGACGAGGAGAGAGTAGATGGAGGATCCGCTGCCTTCATTTTACTTTAAGCCACGTTTTTGCATGCCTTGTGATTTTGTGTAGTTTCTATCCCTCTGTACAAATATGTGCGTGTTTGCGCATGTGCCTCGACTTTCTAGCACGTAGCTGAACCTATTGCATATGCCTCATTGCAGATTTTACAGTTTTTTGGTAAACGAAGGAAGGTGTGAGAAATTGTGGAGGTTGTTGGTTTTGGTTCTGGAATTTGTGGTTATTTTAGTTATGGGTTCTGGCACCTGATTTTCTTTTTACGTGCTCACTTCTGACGATACTTGCATTTACGAATGTTCCTAATTTTCCACAGTAAATTAAACCCTTTTCGCTGGGCCAATTTTGCCTAGAAATGGATCAGGCCTTACGCCTACTTGACCGTTCTACTGCTGGTAGGCTAGCAAGTAGCTAAAAAGAAGGATTCCTTTGGAGCTCCTGCCTAGTGAACGAGGTCGAGTGCTCCGAAAAATAAGTAAAGTATTGCTCTTCTAAATTAAATAATTTTAAAGAAACGGCTTACTTTCGATTGGCCTCTATATCAAAGAACTCAGGACATATTCGTAGTTTATCTTTTTCTGTAGTGCTAAACAACAAATGGGGCATGAAGATGCAAATTAAGGCGCGGGTCGCATGATGCCGCTACTTGCTCGGGGAGTGACGAACAATCTGTATGACTAATAAGCTTTCGCTGCGCGCTATAAGGTCGTAATGTAAAAAGCTCTCTATTAGGGGAAGAAGCTGTTGGAGACCAAAAAGTTCATTTACTGTAAGCATCTGCGACGAGTGGATTTTAGAGAAAGGAAGGGAATGTCCAAAACGGAGGTCCAGCACCTGACGAAAGAATCAGTGAAGATTATAACAAAGTGAAAGTAATGGTACGCTGAACAAAGATATTTAGACGAAATGGATGGTAAATTTGTCTGGGTGCATTCTATTAAAGCTGAATATTGATATGCGATGTATGAAATTGGGTCGGCAAAGCGTAGTCACTAGAGCTTGAGGTGTGGTTGGATGTAACAGAAATTGCATCTGTCAGGGCACACTGGACGAACTTAGGAATGGGCAGAGTCGATGATGGCGGTGTACTTACTGCACACTCGAGTGATGTGACCATTTTCAACTTTGGTGTGTTCTAACTGAGCCTTCGTGGAAGAAGGGTGCAAGTTAGCGCTCAAATCAATGGGAAACTGGTCTAGTCACGACCCACTGACCCCTCGATTCATCTGTCCACCAGCCACAATGCGTTATTTTCCGCACACTGCATTATCTGTGGTTTAAAATGTGTGATGAACAAAGATGTGAGGGTTCACCACTCCAACAGTTAATGTAAATGCTTTATCAAGAAGTCATTAATGTCTCATTTAGTAGGCTCAACAGTGAAGGTGCCCATGTCGAATCGCAATGTTCAACGGTGCTACCGTATGAAAATATCTTATTCATTCAGGAGGCGGCAAACACTGTTGCGCTACGAAGTGATGGTGTGGAGTACTTGGCAAGTCTTTGTGAAGTCAAGCCTACATCAGTGCGCTTGAGTCCCCTTCATAATTGTCAATTGTAATGTATAAATGAACTCATTCAAACTGGAACCCGTTTGGGTGGTGGTCTTTCCATTGATAAACTTAAAGTGCAAGGTAGCTCGGGAACGGATGCGCCGAAACTGCATCGAAGCGAAGGAATAACAGTCGCCTAAGTGGCTATGGAGCGATCGGCGACCCACGTAGGCGCCAAAGAACAAGATCAAGGAGGTGAATGAGTAGATATTGAAAGTGTAAAGACATGGGCAAACTGATCTATTAAAAAGTGGATGATGGATGGATGTGTAGGTTGGTAAACAGGATACTTGATGAATGATCTGTGATTTAGTTTCCTCACTGGAATTGCGGTTGATCAAATAAACTTAACGCACTTTTTTAGTGTTTTAATTAAAAGGTGGCTTAAAAGAAACCTACGAAACGGAAAGCATTCAAGTAGCGAAAAATGAATAACTGTGGATGACTAAGATGTAAGAAGGCACTTTAGTCAGTTGAATGAATGGCCACTAGGAGGAGGTGAAAGCACTAAATTTATGTTGATAGATTGCCCAAGCTGCTAGCATTTGTGCCGGTTGATGAGGGTTGTTGGAGTCCAACAGATGCAACAATGGGGTGGCAACCAATTTGCCAGTACTCTCGGAGGCTAGGCTGCAAGTGCATATGTAAACAACTGCAATGGTTAGCCGTGTCGTTGACTGTTTGAATTCTACCATTGAAAAGGTGACAAACTCTTACATAACACCGGGTTTGTAAGTGTGGAGCCTAAATCACATCGACCGTCTTGCTTGAACTGACTTCCTCGTGATGGCAAACAACTTGAAGCCAAAGCTGGCTGTGATTTAGGGAAGTGTTGAGGTAAGTGCAATGCCTCGAGACTCTCCCCAAAACAAAGGGCAAGGTACGCATTGCCAAAATGCAGAGAAGCTAGAGATGGGAGGGTCTAACAGCACGTCATAGAGGTTCATTACGCCAAAGTGCTTGACATTAAAATCGCTTGTGAAAAGACCTCAACAAGGCCGCAAATCCAAATCTAATCAATGAAAGGAAGCAATCTAACTATTAGCATGCCATCAGTGATCGGTATGTCACTATTGCAATCCTGTCGAAGCAATTGTCAACCGTGGGTCTCTCCATCTTTCACTTGATCACACGTCGTAGCCACCCGTTGTTATTGAAGCACAGCCAGCAAATGCCCACTCGAGTAAGTATGGTTTCTTTATTGTGATCCGTGTAAAGGTGTATGAAAAGAGGATATTAGCTGTCGGTTACGGGAGCATTCTGAACCTGTATTTTTACAAATGACCTGCCATTGCACTACTCTCATTGGAGAGAAGTGGCTATTTATAATGTGGGGTTAGATTAGCATGAGGAAGAGAATGGAGTGGCATGGAGTTCCTTTGACAGCATGCTAATCGCCACTCAAATGCCTCACCTCTGCTTTAATGCCTCAAGACATTTGCTGCTGAGGAGTTAAAGACACGTTTACGATCCAGCCAAATGGAATACGTTGGAATGCCCACGAACTGGAACCATCACTACCTAGTCGCACCGCTAATCAGGTAATATGGTAGAGAGGTTAAAACGCTAACGTTCATTAAAAAAGGCGGTATTCCTAGTATCCCCCGTCATTCCTACCTCCCGCCCTGTCTCCCTCACCCTCCTTCTGTCGCTCATTTCAGTGGTTTTGGTATGCAGGTAAAAGTGCGCCAAGTGCAACTAATGTCTACCCATTAACGATAAAATGCGACCAAAGCATAAGTTGGCAGTCTATGTCGCCTTGCATGAAACAACTCACCCACACCTTCCACCAGGTTTGGACACATTCATTGGCTGGCTGGTCTTCTTTCTAAAACACATCTATTCATGCAGCACAACTTGCTCCAAAGGGAAGCAGATGACTCGATCAAACGAAATCCCTTCCATTAACAACCAACTACTGTCACAGTGTTAACGAACTGACGTGAGTTGGTTGTGCATGGTGGCAAGAATGGCTTTGCATGCCGATGACCTCATTCCGCCTTCCTGTCTAGTTGTCACCAAAATTAGACAAGGGGGGGGAGGAGAAGGGGTAGAGCTTAACGCCGATTATCGTGTTCTCTGATGCATTATTAGCCTCGTGTGCCAGATTCTATGTTAATTATGTGGATTCTGGATTAACGTGTTTGATTTTTGATCACGCAGCTAGTTCTCCACCCCTTGAGGTCATGCAGCACATGGAGGGACACGCATTGCGGTCTATTTTCCTCAAATAACGCAGACACATCTACCTTTTGTGGATGCTTTCTCAAGTATATCATCAAAAAACTTGGCACCGAATTCACCGGTCAGGTAGGTCAACGCCTACAATGTTGTTATTTTTGCGCACTCTTCTTTATTGAGACGGAGGTGTTGTATTTGTTGCTGTGATTCGCATGACTCTAACCGCTGTGCCATAACCTCGGAGGTATCCGATTCTGCGTGTTACAGGGTGGCAAGGCCGCACGCAGACTTCAATTCGAACGTTTGAGTATGCAGAAGCCTCAAAATGGATAATTTGATAATTGGCTGTGAAAATCACCATCATTGCTCAGGCCTCGAGGTTGGTCATAGATGATCACTTAGCGCTGTAGACGACTATTCAGGCTAAAGTCGTGGATACCGCTGTGCTAACATGAATACAAGTCGTACGACGATTAGCTGTCATCCATCATGAGTCAGACTCATGACACGATCTCATTGAGGGTTGTTGTTTTGTCACGATTAACGTGTGGGAGCTCTATCTGCAGCACTGAGTGGAATCCTTCCTTACCAAAGACGGTTTCCGTAAGCAGTACGAAGAGGAGTTGCATGCAAAGTAGTAGCGAGAGATGCTTTCACACCCACACTGTCAAATGTCGCATTTCGAAGCAACTCTCTTTCGTTTTCCTTTTACGATAATATTAAAGAGCTTGCATTTCATTCAAATTTGCTCCTTGTCTTCTCCTTTTCCCTACCTAATATTTTATCCTTCCTCTATTCTACGCCTCTCATCTAAAAAAAACACATTCCGTTACCTAATTTTGGCAGAAGGTATTTCTTTTTCTGAAGATCAAGTTGGAAATTGGGGTTGGTTTCAGCGCCCGGTGGTAGGGTGTCAGAAGAACCACCTGGACAGGTTGATGTGAGTACTAGGATGGGTTTCGGTAAGCCTTTGCATTAATAAAAATAGATTATAAGGGCGATTCGATTTGAGTTCATATTTCAACAAAAAATTTGTTTACCTGTTCAAGTGACAGCTTGATTAATTTACATCTTTCCATCTCATTCATCAATGTGTACAGTTGCTGATGACCCACTCACCAAACTTTACTCGTTTCGGCTTATAAAAGACTTTATTAAGAGGACAGAAAAAAGTGCAAATTACAGTCAGCCGATGAGACGAAAGTGGGTAGATCCTAAGTAAAAGCAGATTAAGCGTCAAAATACAGACTCTCCAGAACAAAATTTTAGAAAATCACGCAATCCATCCCCCTTCAAAACAATCGACACGACTAAAGACTTACAAATCTTCTTGGTCTAACCCGCATTAGAGTTTTATTGGCTCTCATAGTCTATAAATATGGCAAGTAATTAAGTCAAGAGCGCAGATTTGCATGATCACAAATTCATCATGTCAAACTTTACAGACAGAAGCCTTTTGGACCTCCTCAGTCCAGAACAAATCCAAATTCTGGCAACACTGCTGGCAAATGGTATTGTCTATCAAGGTATTTTATCACTCTTTACTTTTTCCTTTGTTTGCATACCTTTGCATCTCTAGTCTTTGTGCCGTTATCACCACATTACGTCCATTGATCACCATAAGTTGAAGCTGGATTCATTTGTTGTCCCTTGCAGCTGCCCATTTCCGCAGCCACAGTGGCATACCTGACGCACTTATTGTAGATAAAGCTCTACATCATTTTTCCAATTTTCACGTCGGTCAGAGCTGACATAGGAAAGCTTTTGTGCAATACTTTTCATCGGTGCCATTACAATTTTCAACCATCGCGAAGCCGTCCCAACGATCACGCAGAGTTGGGGTCAATCAGGACCCAATTTCATGCCCAAAATAGCACACTCGATAATGAATAAGCCCCTGACCCAAGTAAAGTAGAGCTAATATTTAGTTACATTTGGAAGTTGGTGTTCTTATCCCAGTCGTTTTACTTTGACAGGTGCACCAAATACGGAATGCCCACTCGTACCTGGGGGAGAGACGAACTCGTATCTCCAACGATTAGCCTCGTCGACTTCGTTACCAACCTCACAACAGCAAGTGGAACACGAAACACCTCTAACGTCACAAAAGGTGGAAGAAACGGTCTCGGCTCTGGCCAAACCTCCAGCGTTTTCAAGACCCAATTCTCCTCTAGTGTGTTCGTCACAGAAAAACGATGAAGCCGAACGAATCTAACTGAATTCTCATCCACCAAAGTGGCTGGAACTTGATGAGGCTACTTCAAATGGATCAAATATCTTAGGAGCAATGTCTGTATTTTCCCTACGCAATCCGCAACCTTCCAGCCCTCCAAAGCCTGCACTGCCACAGACGTCCTGCATCGACTTGTCTTCGTCTCCAAAGCAAGGCGGAAGCTCAGACCAACCTCAAGCTACCGCCACTACTAAATGACATCTTGTCAAAGTTAAGTTAACAGCTGTTACAACCCCAAGTGCAAAGACCGTCCACACCGCCAAGCATGCAACAACACCTTCCAACAAACGTCTTCTCAATTCCAGACTACTCTCTTCTCAAACAACTTGCTGCCACTGCATCTATGCCTGATGCAGCAAACTCCTCTACAACACCAGCCGCAGAACAGCCTCAGGTACGCCAGACAGTATCTGAGGCACAACGACTTGGCAAACGCAGGGTTCTCTTCACACCCTTCCAAATTAATGAGATGATGAGGCACTTTAAAGAGAACAACTACATCAGTAGGAGTGAATGCAAAGATCTGGCGCGGCGCATTAACCTGACGAAAACTCAGGTTGGTCAAGCGTTAATGTGTTAAGTGAACCTTTTTAATAGACAACTTTTATTGTATAGTGATTGCCTACGATTCGGTCGTCTGTACTCGTCATAATTTTGACTTCTCTGTTAGGTTAAGACATGGTTCCGAAACCAACGTTACATAGCAAAAAAGGCCGGCGGAAAAATTTTCGGCAATGAGGCACCTGTTGCACAGCCTATGGTTCATGGCATGGACAGAAGTGCCTCATCAACAAACTCGTATGACAGTGGCCTCCGTGAAAGCTTAAAAACTACTGGGAGCACCCAACCGCAACGAGAGCCCCAACAGACAGTAGTACAATCGGAGCAAGACTCTTCAGGAGAAGGTGGTGATATGCTGTCGAGGCAAAGTCAGCTACTTAGGGCTCTGGCAGAGTGGTTCGAAAATAAGCTTGCTACTGATACAGACCAAAATTCGCATGGTGAAGACGAAGTTATGAAGGTGTATGTATAGCTGACAAAACAAGTTATTCGCTTTCTCTAAGAAGCGTCTGCAGACCGTCCTTGGCTGCCTTTCATGAAGTGGCTGTGGTGATGATGTTTTGCTATTCTAACTTTATGTCCATATGGCATGTCGTGATGGCAGCCACCTTGTAAGCCTTAGTTTTTGTAATTGAACAAATAAATTGATATTTTCAAGGATATCCGCTTGGGTAGCTATGCTCGAGGTTGGGAGTTGCTAAAATGAATTGATCCGGAGGCACAGCAAGTCCACCGTTTGAATTCTAGGTAGAAAAAATTTAAGCTAACACATTTAAAAGCTTCAGAGCACGTTGAAAATGGCCTTTGGTTGGGTGATAGGCGTCTAAAGCAGCTGTCACTATCCAGTCAATGTAAACGGTCAATTAGTTATTTTTGGTATAAACACGATCAAACAATTTGACTGTAATTCATTTCCATCTACTCCACAGCTCAGGTCAAACATTTAAAGGTTTCAGGTCTGGTGTAGGGCACAGTACAACATCATACGCAGATCTTTATTTCGATGACCAGGTTTTAGCCAATCAAAGGTCTAAAGTTTGATAGGTTTGCTGTTATGCTGTCAACTTTAAAATACATATCGCCACGGAAGACAAATGAGGTCAAGCAAGGAGAAGACAAATGGAAGTTAGGCCCTTCCATTAGCGACATGGAAGCGCACTCAACTCAGCATCATCCTTTGTTGTCCTCTGCTTCTTTTCCTTTTTCTTGCAACAGCGCAATGCACTGCTTCACTTCCACTGTATTGGAAGAGAAAGTTTACCCAGGTCGATGCATCACACACAGAAGCAAAGACGACGCCCAATCCATCAAATTGTTCCGAGGTAACGCCTAGGGTCCACAGATCAGTTTGCTTCTAACAAAAACACTCATGACTTGGTGCTAACCAAACTAAACGAAGTTGCAAGAGAAATAGAGAAGGACCGAAATAAAATGGAAAATTTCTGCCGAGAAAGCAAACGCCACAGCCCTTTACAATTCTAGGCTTGTCTTCTCGAAAGGGTAGAACTAATCCAGATGCAGATCGTAGGACATGTTTTACATGCCTTTAATGCCAATCCCTCTCTCAACTGCTCGATTATTCAACTGCAAAAGTTGGAGCATGAATGGCTTCTTGGTAATACCAAGACCTACAACGTTTCAGCTCCAATGTCAACCTCATTCATCCATGAGGCGAACGTTCTTAAGGTAGCTGGAGTACAGAAGTGGCCTCAATCAATCACCACCATGCAGCATCGCATAGTCCCTTTCGTGGAGTTAATCAAGACCGCATTGAATAGACAGACGACAGCCCACTCTAAACGATCGCCCTCCCATGGGTCAAACACATGCTACCTCAGGTCAGCGGTCCTAGGGGGAGCAAAAATACAATATATGCTCATTTCCTAACCCAGTACTGTTGTCAAGCTGGATGGAACTCAAGACCCAGTAAAATATGTACGAGAGAACAACAATGTATCATTTTGATAATTTTTTGGAACAAGCGTGAATGTTAATGGCTAGCGCAATCGATTCGTGAATGTTTTTACTTCCAGCACCAACCACTTTGTGATGGCTGACTGCGTGCGTCGAATATGCAAAAAGGTCTCTAAGTCGCACCTGTGAACTCTGATTCAATCTCTACACCAATAATACACTTCCTATCTTTGTTTCCTACCATTGTTGTCATCAGTGTCGCGCAATAGTGTGAATCAAGTGCATCGGAAGCCACTAATTGGGTTTGTAAAGAAAAATAAGAGGAGAAATGGAAGATGAACGCACTTGACGTCACACTAGGTTGATGGATCAGGACCGGAAAAAGCTTGCATCACTTCCTCTACAACACTGGTGATTGAGTTATCATCAGGTCGGCAATTGAGGTGTCGTCAGCATAAAGATGCACAGTCAAACCAGTCAATCAAAGAAACGCTGAGGTACATAGAACAGTAGGAAAACGTTCAGAGCAGTAGTTGCTCCATTCCAAATTTTCTATCATTTTCGTCGCTTCTGCTGATTTTTATGTTATAGTTCCCGGATGAGGAATTAACCTATGAGTAGTGCCAGTAGACCCTCTTTCCCTAGCTGCTCTGCACTTCGGCAATGCACCTTATGTCCTCCGTCTTAAGGAATGTCTCCAGGTGCAACACTTGCTTCAACACTTCTCCAAAGAACGAACAGCTTCGGCTTTAAGTTATTTGTCTTCACAAGGAAGTCACTTCTATCTAGACAGCCGGGTATGGGTTGGGTCTCCTCACTTGGTAATCCGCTATTATGTAAAAGCTTTGTCACCTAAGGAGAACATTACACTGCTCGTTATTTATTATCAAACGACCGAATTCAAGCACTCAACCACATGGCAGACCCTTGCATTTATTTGCATAGGCACTTGCAATCTGGCCTTCGAGAGCACTGTTAAAGTGGTCGCCACCCATTGTTGTATTAATTCGACTCCAACGACACTCATCAAAATGGTACGTATCAGAAGAGCCAAGCCAATCACTGGGTGCATCTTGATCAGAGCAGATTCATCTCTCGCCTAGCAATCTGACACAACTTTTACAACTTTTACGTGGCCGGAGTTGTGTTTTCATAAAACAACAGAAGTTACAAAATTCATTTTATCCGAGTGAATGCTCCTAAGGAAGCGTAAGCACTTTTGATGGCCGCTTTGCCTGTGGGTATCAGCAAAAACTAGTCCGCTTCCTTTTGTTTCACATCCGACCCATTTAACTTATTCTGCCTGCAATTATCTAGAGTCAAGGAGAGACGACAATTACTGGCAGTGAATGAAGAGGTCGAGGTTGAGGCAGTGAGTGCATGAGGTCGTGCAATCTCTTGCAACAATGCGACATGCTTTCGGGTGCTTGACTAGCTGCGCCTGTTTTCGAAGAAGAGCCCTCTCTTGAACACCCTCGAAATACTGCAGGAAGATCTATGACGCAATAAAGGGAACCTCGGAAAGAAGTCATGGCAATATGTAGCATCCATTGCCATCCATTTGTTTTCGATTACAATCCCACATTGCAGTTCACCTCATCACCTTTCGCAATGGGTGAATATGGCAGTCCTTTATTTGGTAGATATTTTTGCAGCGACTTAATTTGACATAATGGGTGCTTGAATTCTGTTTGTCTAGGATTCGACTTACCTATGTGCTGGTTTGTGTCTGTTGAATTCCACTAGTTGGTGCGGTTTTCATCAAAGTGTTAGTGAGGAGGAGTGAGCAAAGCATGTGCATCCACCCTCTACGCACTTTTCTTATTAGGCGGTACCTTAAACGGAGTAACAAGCATGACTTTTCTGTGTCTCTATGCTACCATTTGTCAATTCATTTGTTTGTGATTCGCATACATGGTTTATAGAGGCGGAAGACTTCGTGACGTTCCCCATCCCACCAAATGAACAATAAAAGACTCAGTTTGGCGCCTAACTCATTAAGCATATTTCAGTGGTTAATAGAGCCACAGCACACCATCCCTGCTTTGCATCTACCTGATGGCAAGGTAACCGTGTATCTGCATGGTTTCTCTTTTATTAGGCAATTTCACTCGAAAGCTTAGTCTTCACCTTCGGTGACGTAAGATGTTTGAAACAGCATGAAGAGCACTACTTCTGTACAAACCCTGTGTGTACGTATCTGTGTGGGGCCAAATCCGACTTCAACAACTAAGTAACCATCTCTATTAATAGGCAATTTATTACGTGAATGTTTGTTAATCACCCCTTCTAAGGGGTTAAGTGCTTGTGACGCTGCGTGGAAGCAGATATTGCAGAGGTTCGTGGGCGGAATCTAGGAAAAGTTTGATGTGTCAGGCAGAAAAATCCACCATCGTCTCGTGGTTTTGCAACGGTGACTGGGTGGTCTCTTCTGCCCACATTGCATTTTAGTTTCTGGCCACCACGGTCAACAGAACCTATAACGCTGCACCCCAGGCACCCTAAAACGTTTTGAATTGACACCTGTGTCTTCCTTTATTTGTTGCTCACCAGTGTCAGATGAATGGCTGCCCTTCATCCTTAAGCAGTATTCACTCAACAACAACGCTGCTCTACTGAATGCCAAATCAATCGCTGACTCCGTCATACAACTGCTACTAAGCACCGATTCAGTAGCGAGGACATTCCAGTTCACAATCCGATAGCAAGACCGTCAACAACACCGATGCGGTACTAGGAGCTGTATCTGGAATAAACGCTGCTTCTCAAGTGTAAACCAAATTTCTTGTGTTGTTGGTGGTGGTGATGGTCTGCGCAGACATGTGCACATTTTCAATTCGATTATTCGTGGCTATAATCAATTATTAGCAGAATACATTGCACTTCCATCGAAGGGAGGGAGAATTGATGCTTAGTTCGAAGCAGGTGCAAGTGAGTGAAGTGCAAGGGAACCAAGAGAGCAAGACGTTCTTGTGTTACTCAAATGGAAAACGAGGGCAAGAAAATGCAACATAGGTAGTACTCACTCCCCATTCTTCGGTTGTGTTGAATGCACGGAGTGCACACGGTGGAACGTAATGCAAGATGCACCACTCAGGAGCCTATTGAGCGTAGTAGAAAAGAAGAAAGACACTTACCAAAGGCAGATTCGATGATTGTCATGCCATAACCCCAACCGCCTCATGTGATTAAGTTGACGCCTTTTAATAAATAAATAGCTGGTACATACACTTCAAGATGCCTGTTCCAGCGAGCTTCGCCTCACGAGGAACGCATTTCTACTGCTAAAGCTGCCTTGTTTTTTTTTTTAACCCCAATTCACCAACGAAAACATTTTATCTCACCGTGGATGTGCGCAAAGCAAACGCCTCTTCATGCTTTCCCCTCATCCCCTTTATTCAACCTCCAGAAGGAGGATTGCCGAACCTTTTACACACTGTCATATGACTCTTCAGTGCTTGCGCTGATTCGTGGGAACATAAATTGTGCTTTTCTCATCTCTTTTTTCTCTTAGCTTGATCCATCTTCACCACCTAGACCATTTTATGCTGCCTGCTCCCAAGCGTGTGTGTGTGTGTGTGTGTGATGAGGGATGGATTTATCATCATTATTAACACAACTTCAAAACCAGCCACACGCACAAACATGCTGGTGCGCTGTTGGTTGGAGCCCTCTACTCTCACATAGAACCACACTCTACACTCTACGCATGCCAAGGCAGGAGGGCGTTTCTCTTCCCCTGTTACGGGTAGTCAATCCTCACGTTATCGGGAGGAGATGCTTCAACTTCTCATCTCCTCGTTGATCCGTAGCAGCTACTTCTTTATCATTGGTGTTCTTTTAACACCTTTACTAACCAAAATGAGGGGAAGAAATGGCCACCCAGCCATGAGCCAGTGGATCGTGTGCATTGCCGCATCTATTTCCACCACTCCTGCAGTGGAGGCAACCGCACTGCTCAGCCCCTCCCACCTCCTCCGCTAGATCACTTTCATCTTGCTACTAACGTGCCGTTTTGTCACGCCTTAATTACCCCTCATTTCTAATACTACCATTCTTTTCCCATTGTCAAGTCCAGAAAACCATCTAAAATTAGAGGCAGAGATACTACTCTCAAGTGGCTAGTAATTTAATGGGGTGGGGGTGGGAAGAGGCAGATTATGGTTTTAGAGGAAGGAACGTACTCACACTCACCTATACCATTGTAACTTTGCGGACAGGCTTCGCAGATTTTTCGGACACTAATCATCCTTATACTTTGTCTTTCGCCTTCTATTGCCTAGTTTTCGACCAGACAGGGCTGGATTGCAAGAATGATTATGGTAAGAATAAGAATAATGCCATTTTGTCCCCCGTGTTTCTTGTCGAAAAGGACAACTTGTGGTCATTCAGGGACAGTAGGAGCAATGCAAGGCATGAATTGAGCCAAGAAATTGGTGGAACCAGAGAAGGCAGTCTGGATCGAAAAGCGCACAATCTTAAGCTTTATTGTAAAGCGCCGGGTGGAGGGATCCCCCACAAAGAGAATTAATGGATTGAGTAGTGAGATATTAGGTGGAAATTCAACCAGCCTACAAATTACGAAGTGGAAACAACGCTTCAGTCTTCGATTTCGAAAGGATGGGTGGAAGAGGAGTAGAAGTAGGAGACGTAATTGAGGCGAAGTGGTGCAGAGCAAACTAAAGCGGAAGAAAGAAAGACAGAAATGGAGAATAAATGGCAATGCAAGCCAAGCTATGCTAAAACAAGATTTGGTTTTCTGAGAGAGCGTGATTGAGTCAGATCTAGCCTAGCCTGTGCTAGTCTGATCCAAGTTATGAATCTGTGCATTATTTGATCGTGTCACAATCGATGCTCAAAGTGGTGGAGAGATGAAGGGGAACATATAAAGAGGGTGCTAACAGACACTGAGGTGGAACGCAAAGGTGAGAGAAGCGTAAAAAAGGCATGGAAGCCAGATGTTCTCGTGGCTCCAAAGCGGAAAAATAAAGATAAGAAACTAAACTGCAAGTCGTACTTACTCGTCTTTTCCGAATGAGTCGATGAGAATAGCAAGGAAATTATGACATGCTGCGAGACGCAGTACGTGTGAACATGTAGAGCGTCGTAGGCGACAAAAGAGACACTCATGGAAGATGCGTTCAAGTAGGACATGAGAAAGGAGATAAGAGATAAGAGAGCTCCTCTTCATTCATTCCCAAGATGCCATTAAGCTTACTTCTAGCCACGCATACCTTAATTAATTGCGTCTGCGAGAAGTGAAGAGACGACCTCAATTGGCATTGCATGGAGTTGTGCCGAGTTGATTAAAAGGGCTTAATTGGAGTGTTGGGATTGACTTACCTGGCAACGCATAAGGAGCCGTATTCAAGCTTGTCATTATCTAGCTTAGGTTGCCAATCAGTCAGGTCCAGTCAAACCTACTTATGCGAACCGTGCTACAGTGCTTTCGAGGAGAGACATGAATATTGTTTGAGTTGTTTTGCATCAGCATTTCTGATGCCGCTGCTTATTTGAGGATTTTAAGCATATTTAAGAAGCGAAAGTAGGTGCGGCAAGGCAAGCGTGGCGCAGAGTAGAATGATAATATGATGAATTGGTGATTCTCTCCTAAAAAATGCTTTTCGGTTAACGAAGAGGCTTTTCTGGTGCGTGTCCTAATCGTGCACCAGGACGAATTGCTACTTTGCAAAGCATGCGATACGTAGAGCGTAGTGCACATAAAACTTTGCAGTTTTCGGTTCTAGAGGTCTCATCGACTCAAATGAAAGCATTTTTTGCTCAACCTTCTGTGGTCAAATGGTAAATCAGTTAAGAAAGGCAGAGGGTATTCAAAGCATGTAAAACAACAAAACTCCATTACTTATTCTGGTTTAGTAAGACCCAGTTAGGTTGGCACCAATTCATGAGCGTTTTGGGTAGGAGAGAGGTCAATTAGAGCAGCGTTGAGCCACGCGTTGGCAATGAGTTTCGTGACCAAATGTGAGAAAGGTGCTTCAATACATTTGAAAAGTTGGATTAAAAGTACTGATTGAGCCACTTCGTTTATGCAAAAAGGATCTCGGAAAGTAAAACTGAGTTGTGAACCTTGAAAGCGACACGGATCATGGACATCGACCTGCGTGGACTCTCACCTCCAAAACAACTCATTCTAGCGACTTCCTACTTTGTGCATAGGTACCCATGAGAACAGCCTTAAAAACATCAATTTATTCTTGAAAAATTGGAGTGCACAAAGTGGCTGCCATCAAAACATACTATGAGGATCACGAAACATTTAGAAAAGTAACACACCAAAATCGTAGCCAATAAATACTGGAGTGGATTCGTTGCTGTGAGGTTTAGCGACGTAGTAATAGTTTGAGATTGGTCTGTGCCTCCACCTGGCAACAAAAGAACAAAACCTTGAGACGCAAAAGTGCGCAAACGAGGTGGCACATAAGGAGCCACAAAATAAGTTGATGAACAATACCGTTTGCTTGCAGTATTGTCAAGTGTTGGAGTTGTTCGGGATTGAGGAGGTCCACAAATATTATCAACGTAACGCTGCGCATGATGAAATTGTGACCACACGGCTCTGCGCTGTTCCTTCAACTCATTTCCTTGCCGTATTTATGGGCTATAGGAGCCAATAAAATTTGAATTTACGGGTCAGACTAATAAGATTCGTGAGCATCAATCACGTTGAACCAGCTACTCTCAACGACGTCATGTCATGCTCAAGCGTTAGACATGAGTCCACCCGTGAGGGATGACAACTAGTCGTCGCACGACTTCAATTCATGTCACCACAGCAGTATCCACGACTAATGCCTTAAAAGTTGTCTACAGCTCTGAGCGATCATCCATCACAAAATTCGAGGCCTGAGCAATAATGATGATTTTCACAGCCAGTTATCAAACTATCCATTCTGAGACTTCTGCACACTCCAGCGTTTAAAATAAGGTCTATCAGCGGCCTCGCCATCCTGTAACATACAGAATCGGACACCTCCGAGTTCATGGCACAGTGGTCGGTGCCATGCGAATCACAGCAACAAATTTGGCACATCTGGCGCAATGAAACAGAGCGCGCAAAAATTACAGCAGTGTGTGCGTATACCTACCTGATTTGTGGATCCGGCGTTAAGTTTGTTGATGCTATGCATATGGAAGTACCTACAATAGGTAGATGTTTCTGCATAACTCGGTGGACGCAGAGCGCACTGCGTGCCCATCCAAGTGTTACACTACCTCAGAGGGTGAAGGGATTAACTGTCTGATGAAAAATAAGACACGCCTATATAAAACCCACCCAATTGGCATAGAATCTAATACACATCTAATGATGAGACTACGAGGCCAATATTGCTTCTAAGTACGCGAATCCGACGTTAACCTCTACTCCTTCCTTTGCCCCTTCCATAATTACGGTGACAAATAGACGGAGAGGAGGACTGAGGGTCCTGGCACATGGGGCATCCCTCACTGCCATACACAACAGAATTACGTCAGTTCCTTATCAATGTGACAGCCGTTGGTTTTTAAAGTAAGAAATTTCGTTTGGTTTAGTTATATACTTCCAATTAAAGCAAGTTATGCTTTAGGAATGGGTTTGAGTCGCAAACGTTTATTCAGTGAGCCAAGCACATGTACATGATGAAGTGCTTCTTATTTTTGGTAGGATTTGGTAGAAAAGTCACAAAAATGCAAGAATGTGTATGTAAGTGCTGCTATTTAACAGGAAGCTACTAGGAAAGAAGAATGAATCGGTTGCATGAAGGTCCAAATGGGGAAAATTCGAGCTACAGGTGAGGATAGAACGGAAGGGTGTGGAGTGACCTATCCAATCGTCAACATATCCCCAGATCATTGGTGAAGAATGCAGGTTTAGAATCCTCTCGCAGCCAAATGCTAACATCCTCGTTT
>JADWOT020000003.1:8292484-8473001 GCA_036345935.2 Taenia hydatigena
GTCAACATATCCCCAGATCATTGGCGAAGAATGCAGGTTTAGAATCCTCTCGCAGCCAAATGCTAATATCCTCGTTTCGTACGCCTTTACATGAGGCATAATAAAAGAACCATTCCATCGCTGTTTCGTTATGGATACCTTGAACGATCACGTACTGACTGTGCTTTAATAACAACGAGCGGCAACGATGTAAGACCAAGTGAAAGATGAAACGGTCCACCATTGACCATTGCTTTGGCAGGAGTGCAGTAGTGTCTTACCAATCACTGATGGGATGTGAATGGTTGGACGTGCTTTCTCTCGTTGATTGGAGTTCGGATTGCGCTTTTGCTGAGGTCACTTCAGTGACAAGGCCAATGCCAAGCACTTTTTGCCATAATAAGCCTACTAGTCGTACTAATAAATTCTCTTATCCTCAGCTGCTCCTCATGTCGGCAATGTACCCTTTGTTCGTCGTTTTAGGGAATGTCTCGAGGTGCCACACTTACCTCAACAATTCGTTAAAACACCTCAAGGAGAGAGAGTCGAGTGTGAGAGAACAGCGAAATGCCTGTCTTCCCTGTTTTCTAATAGCTGCATTCAAACAATCCGCCTCATGACAAACCTTTGCAGCTTTTTACATGAGCACTTGCAGCCTGGACTCTGATAACATTGCTAAAGTAACTGCCACCCCAATGACGCATTTAGTAGGCTCCGACGACCCTCATTAGGAATGATGTGAATCAGAAGACCCAAACAGCCAAATGCTTGATCACGCCAAGCAAATCACTGAGCTCGTCCTGAGCAGAGCAGACTCATCTCTAGCGCAGCAAGTTCACACAACTTTCTCCACCTTAGCATAGCCAAAGACATGTGTGCATCAAACGAAATGAGAGATAAATGTCCAATATATGGCATGAATGCTCTTGAGGGGGCATGTGCTAGAATATTACACTTTTGATGGCCGATTCACCTACGCAACTTGTGAATAGGTTACTTTGCTTACGGTGGGTACCTTTTCAAATTCAAATCACTTGAATTGTATTGAGTCAGTTCGGTGTGTTGCTGTTCCTGTGCTTGTCTTCGTCCCAGTGAGCCACATACTCAGCATTACAACAGGTGTTTGGGCTTATTGCTTTGTTTGTTAGTAACCGCAAATTCGACGGACACAAGGAAGCAAAGGTTTGCAGTTTCAGCACTTCGAAATATGTTCTTGGGTGCGGCATCCATTCATCTACCAACAGCATCAGTCCAATCTAATTTGCCATGGGGGAAACAACTGAGACATAGCAACTTTGCCGTTTTTCCTAGATGACAATGCGGATTTCAAAGCATGCCACCGAATGATTTTGACCTTCCTTATCAACGAGCCGCACTTGATTGGGGCAGCACCCGTTTTCATTGACAATTTGGCACACATCGTGGTGCTGAAATCAAGCATATCTGAACGGATGGCAGCTGATGCATCAATTGTGATCCAAAACAGATCTCTGCTTTCCTTTTCCCTAGGCGTTCACAAGTGTTTGTTCAATGCCTTCATCAACTGCATGTCAGTGATTTGCTTAAAAGGCCTTAACGGTTTCCGCAGTAGTTTCCTGTTTGCACTTCGGCTAAGGGTTTCTAAACCAGCGAAAATGGGTATAAGACAAGGAAGACAAATGATATTCATGCAGTCGGAAACTGTTTTGGTATTTCAGCCTATGCCTCACCCGGACACTGTCGACCTTGTCTTAGCCAGTGAGCAAGCAAAATCAGACCTTCAACCCTTGGAACAATTAGTTGTGGCCAATTACTTAGAAAGAGGGCCTATCCCGTCAAAGCGGCTTTGTAATTGTGCGTGCCAATGTTGGAGAAGACGGTGTCGAACCACCACAACATTCCTACTGGCTTTCGCTGCATAAAGACCGACAAAATTTGTAGTGCAGCTTAGCGCAAGAAGTCAAAAACTTGCTTCCTCTCATTCCATACCTCTACAGATGGACTTGCTGCCACGCATTTACTATTGCTGTGAGCAATTCGTGACCTTATTCCATCACATCACGTCCCTTGTAGTTTCAACAATGTCAGCGTGGTCCCTCGGATAATTCGGTCAAAATTAATGAAGGATGTGCTATCGCAACGTCGGGTACTGATGGCATCCTTTCAATTACCACAGCGTTTGACTTGCGTCAGCTGAATGACAGTGACAAGATACCCATACTGCCAATGCCTTTTTACCTAATGAAGAGACGTTTATACCGTTGAAGTGGAAGAAGAAGATTAGTAATTAAATGAGAACTTGAAGAATGAATTTGCAGAATGTTTGGTGAACTACTGTTCCAGATGGCTCAAAATGAGTAACATGTGCGCAAGCATTGTGGATTTGGCATTGGGATGGACACAACTCACAAATCTTAACAAATCCTCATTCATTGCATTATTCTCGTTTCTCTTTTTTCTCTTATTACTTTTTCTTGACTTAGCAACCGGCTGTCGAAGTATTAATGTGAAGTCTCTGAGAACAGCGTCACGTGCTCTAAATAATTGAATGAAATGCAGTTAAAGGAGGCACGCTCGAAGCAGCGACAACTCTCATCGCCGTGCTTCGTAATGCCCACTCAAGCTTCCGGCTGAAAGAACCTCCGCGTAAGACTCAAGATGGTTGATTCAATTGTTAACACGTACCATTCCTCTTGACTTAGTGCAAAAATCGGCATTTTAGTGAATCGCTAGAAGACAATCATTCCCATAAAGAAATTAGAAATTTAAAAGATATAAATGGTCCTCTGCCTTGAGTAAAATTACAAGGACTACAGTTAGTCCCTTCTATGAACGGAAGAAGAGGTCTCTTCATACCATGCAGAAGCATTGGCATTGTCTGCAGCTATTCCTTCTTCTAAGTGAACTATGAGGCGCAACACTTAACATTACGTTTAGCATTAGAAAAGCCCTCCTTTTATGGTAACATTTTTGCCGTATTCCGTTGAATGCTGATTGTGCTCACGATTGTGTGCCACTCGTAATGGGACGAAATCCTCACTCATCTCGTAATTTTTGTTGAGGTTCGCTCGAACCGAGACTATAAAGTGGAACCGAGCACAGCAACCGTCAGCCAGATGGGACGAAAGTATGAAGTGAAGAATCTGTTTCCGATGTTGATGAGTATGTTTGAATGTTGTAATGTCATCTTCCTGAATGCTTTGAGACGTCGGACGAATGATTTCGAGCATCTAACTCAAGTGGGAGTGGTGATTTGCTTCGTGAGTCAGAATTAATGCGCCAGATGGTCTCCAATCTGATATGCTTGATTCGAAATACCGGCTATGTGCAGAATGTCAACGAAGATGGATGATACTCCGGTCATGATGCAGTGCGTTATTCGGACAAGTCAAAATTGTTTGCATGCAATGCTTTTTTCGTTTCGCGACATGCTTTAGGACTTGTGCTGATCTTATAACCACAACCGATCATGTGTTGGTATTCATAAACAGTTAATCATTCCAGCATAGCGATGGATTCGGTGAGAAAAATTTGAGTAAGGTAGTAGAATACTGTAAAGGAGGTGAGGAATGAGAAGCAGGAAACCCATGAAAAAGTGGAGTTAGTAAATGCGAGGTAGTATATTAGGTAGCATTCCAAAGTGCTTGACACTACAGAAATTGACAACATTTATTTATTTTGAGCAATCTATGAGTAATTGTAGGCAAGGAAACGTTCTCTCATTTAGACAACGTAGAAATCTCACAGGAATGTTAGACTTAGTAGTAGCAACTTCCATGGTACCTTTAGGCACATTTGCTTTTGGAACTACTGACCCTCGTCCTGTCGTGATCCCTAGTCATCCCACCCATGCAGGCAAACTCCGAATTTCCGTAAGAGAAGTGACTAACATCGGTCGCTCGGCCATCAATTGCTCTTCAGTCGACGGTGCATAGCGTCAGGTTAAAGGAATGCCTTATGTGGCTGATAAGTGAACTCGAATAAACAGGTTCTGTTACCGAGCAAGATGGATCATTTGCAAGGAGCTCACATTGGTGTGCTTTATTTGAATTCTTTGGACTGACAAGTGTAAGGAATGCTTGACGCGCTGCTATCACGAGTAGCATCATAAAGAGGGAAGAGGAACAATGAAGGCGGGATGGTCGCTTGCAAAGCACTGAAAGCAAAGTGTATCTTTGGGCTTTCCTCACATGGAGGACTCTCTTCACTTGCCAATGCATGAAGTGCATGCCAATGGACAGTAATCAGCAAACAATGGGCGCTAGAATGCTCCGGTGCCTAATACGTGGCCTTGTGGCAAACACATCGAAAGCGTAATCAAAGGGTATTTAAAGTCGTAGTGGACTGTCGTACTAACGACAATCAGGATGGTGGCCTGGGAATAAACTTACTAATGCTAATGCATTATTCAAGTCCAAAGCCTGATTGCGAATGTGTTGATTCGCACGACCATTTGTCAAAGAGAATAATTTTGTTCCCTCAATAATTGCAGACCACTTTCCCTTCGATAAAATCAAGATATTTGGCGCAAATTGAGGAGAGCTTTTGGAGAAGACAATTGTCAAGCCAGGTGCACATGTTAATCTGCTGATGGAGGACAGTGGAGAACTTCGGCATTGAAGGTATTGCCCTCCATCTTGGAATAGCCATGCAACAATTGACCAGATCACAACCGTTGAGATATTGGCATATTTGTAACGCCAATTCAACAGGAAGCTTGGTAATTTTGCGACTTGAGCTGTTTTAAGCCTAGGATTTCAAGAAAGAATGCCATTTCGGGTTATATAAGATCAAATGGGCGAAATATAATAGTGCGAAATAGCCAAATTACTAAGGAGGTGTATACAATAATAATTAATGAAAAAGAAATGTTGGCCCTTAGGACCTACCATTGGCGCGAGACGCTAGCGTAGGTTGATGGCGTGGTAGATGCGCCGAGGCTTAAATACATTGTGCCTTGGAGGGGGTGTCCCAGTGACCTCACTGTGATGACAGCTCATTGGTTCTCGCCGTATCGCCTGGTCTGACATTCACGCATCAGCAACACCTATCTGACTCCCCTTTATCGAACTATAGGGGCTGCAATCCAATAACATGGAAACCTATAATCCTGTGCGCAGAGTAGTGCCTTGCAGCAACTATGGCATCAATACCGCTGCCTATTTCACTGCTACGAGCCATTAGCTTGATAAGGCAGAAGACCATTCCCTAGGCAGTCCTTGCGTATTTGCAGTTGGTATTGCCCACGCACGTGCCATGGTGTATTTAGGCTAATGTAGATATTGGGCCGTGAAACAACAATGCCTTTATCTGCGAAATAATCTTCAAGTGTCGACTTTAACACAACCTGTCATTATCAGCATCGACACTACAACTCCTCATAACGAGTGATGAAATTAAACTAACATAGACTAGCACTGATTTATTCACGAAGTTTGAAATCCCAAAATTGTTGGTCCACTCTACGCGCACCTCTATTGAAGCGGACAGCCGGTGAAAGTTTAAAAGTGTCTTTTGCATAATTTTGTTGCATGTAGGAGGTCTGGGAGTCAGAAGATGTGCTCAACTGCAGGAATTTCAATAAATATGTTTTGTGTTTTGATGGCACAGAAGGATGTGCTCATGCGGACGGAGTAAGTGCAGTTGATGCAGAAGGAAGTGGCAAATCCATCCAAAACCAAAGTTGAGATAATTTCTAGGAAACTATACACAATGCTTAAAAGTATGTGCGATTCAAGTGGTGCATACGCGAATAAAATTGGAAAGTGCATGCGTGGTTACCTCCACCCACCTCCACTCTTCATGCGTGCACCAAAACTGTCACCCGCCACGGTGATTAGCATGGTCAGATGAATGAAAAGATCCACGTACGCTGTACATCACCTACAATGAGAGTAGTTTGCTACAACTGCGCCCGTTCTGAAGACTGCGGAGGCAAGTTTGCTAATACATGACATGCCCTTCATTGTGTTTTCGATGAGGCTATTCTGTAACTGAGAGAAATAAGTTTGTTAGAGGCTGTGATGAACCTCTTATTCATGTAAATGCTGACATGGTATTGTGAGGTCAGATGTTTGAGTTACTACTAGCTTTCAAATCACTACTATTTTGCAACATGCTACCTTATGAGCCCTTTGCAACTTAGAGTTATCTGGTTGACTGAGAGTCTCAAATGTGCTGGTTGGCTGTTTTAAGTGAAAACATTGCAAGAGCAACGTAGTCTCAGCTTAGGTTCCACATTGCGGTTAGCCGTGGTTAGTTTAGAAAATTGTGCTGTCAACTTTGTCTTTGTCAACAGCTGAGTGCCAAGAATGATGTGATGCCTACGACTTGAGGACTGTCTCAAATTAACTCGACTAAATATGCACTTTAATGTCACGTAGCTGCTTAAAATCGCCTATGCAGTTTAGCACATCTCTATTCACTCATGGAGAGCTCTCCCATTTTTCGACATTATAACTTCTTTGCTTTACAACTCAGCGCATCAATTGTCCCCACCATCACTACACTGTGCATTGCACGCAGCCCTGTTTCTTAAATGCATGATGCACTGCTGCTCCTTTTTTCTTATCTGGCATGCACTATTAGATTTTGGGAGCAGCTCTATAAGCCGAAACGTCTCTAGAAGGAGGAGAATTCTGATGAAGTTGTCATTCTGTGCTGCTTGGTTCTGTGTGGTGGGTCACACCGCATGGATTTGGGATGTGCTGACCACAAGTGACTTTGTAGTTGACTCTAGTAGAAATTGTGGTCAGGATGATGAGGAAGGCAAATATCCTTACCTAACTAACTCTATTTAAACATACTTAGATTCATAGTGGAATCATGCATTTGATTAATTAATTCTGACCATCTGTGATGAAGTCAGTACCAAGCAAATGACAGGTTACGCCGGTGACTACATGAGATCGATGACACATCCCTGAAGAGATGAGTTATGTAATCACGTCGGAGACGCGAATTTGTGTTGGTCAATTTCAAATAAGGCATCATGGCTTGCTGATTGTCTTAAAATGAATTTGTGAGGAAGCAAGATACTGCTCTTCCTGCTGCCGCTATGCTGATTTTAGACGCAGTCACATCGGCGTCACTTGCGATCCGTTTTATCATATTATACGCCTTCATGAAGTTAGTCCAGCAATTTATGGGGCAACATTCTTAATGTTTAACTGTGGTAGAGATTAGATGAAGGGACCCTTCCTGCATTGTTCGACACCTTCATCTTGCGTAACTCCGGGATGCTCGTGCCTTTAGGCGGTATACAGGCTGCTCTTACAGCATCTAGGTCGAACTCGTGTTGAATTTGCTGCTACTTTTAGCATTTTATGCACTCATTCGACCCACATGCGAGGCCAGTTTTGTGTTATTGAGCCACAATGCGCTTTAAATGCAAAAATATTTCTGCAAACCGAAGTGTCATATCACTTATTATCGATAAGCCACTCTTTATTGCAACTTTTCAGTGGTGCCATTCGCAATGCTTTCCTTAGTAATACAAGCTTAAGCACCTTGCAATTAGGGCTGTTTAGTACGCCAGGAAGGGTTGAGCATTGCCAACAGTGTGAAATGAGACAGGACGACTTGCGATGTGGGGAGCTCGGTTAAAGCTAATCTGTCAAATCTTTATCGTTTCTCTCACTCATCGGCAGGCTCAAGCATTCCCGTAGAGAAGCCAATTCGTATGCACACGGCTCATAATTAAAGAAGGTGCTAGAATGGCAAGTACAGCGTGGTGCCTAAATCACCAGCGGTTTCTAATGTGCTCTGCATTCTGAACCGTCGGATAATTTGGAAAATAACAGCAAGGTGAATGCTAGATTTCAAACATTGCAATGCTATTGGATTAAGCAGTAGATTTTCGATAATACAACCAAGTATGCCTCAAATTTAAGCTTAAGAAGTGATGTGGATAAAGCATGAATCGTAGTGGTAGGCAGAGACACCTAACGGCAGCCATTTTAATAAATGCTGATTTTGGAAATAAAGGGGTGACAAAGTACACCAAAATACTTGCAACTGTCCTAAGCGAGTCACTTGAAATCATGTTATTTGTTCTCTTCTTGATGCGACTCATGCCTCCAACTGGGACCGCATTACCAAGTGGGTATGACTTCATTGTGAATCCAGACAGCATGCGTCTAATTCCGGTTATGCTACATTCCCGGCTTGCACTATCTACAAATTAGGTCCTTTACCGCAAACGATGTCAGCTCCCTTAATATCAAATCACTATTATGCAGGATAATGCCGCAGTCACACGCGAGCACAATATACAGCAAAGGTAGCCGTGGCTATTTACGGAAATAGGAGATCCCTAATGCAATGCTTACCAAAGGATTAGTTGGCAGTCGAATCGCGCAGGTGTCAACTATCACAGAAATCGGTAGTGTAAAATATGGTTTGGAGGCGTAGACCGATTCTGATGCCACAGATTGGCTCACCTCCTAACTCCTGCTAAAAGCTATCTACTGGCTGACTGTTTCACCTAATACAGCAAAAAATCCCCAGGAAAATTCGAGCTTCTTGTACGAGGGGTAGTTGAGTGGAATATCAAGAGAGGGAAGAAATTTCTACAGCGTTATTTGTTTCGCAACATAACATTGGATGGTAGATTGTGCTGTACGATCCTTCAAGCACTTATGCAATCATCCTGCGTATTCTTGTGCTCTGGAGAATTGAATTTTAACACAACACCTCTTTCGGAACACAAAATATCTTCAAGCGCGGTCAAGGTCCTTGTACAAACCAAAGCACGCAACAGATCTTTGTTCTTCTAATGAACTCTCAGCAATTCAGGAAAGTTCAGTTCCATTCGATTTAACTCTTAAAATAAAACTTTCCTGCTATTGAAGCATTTCACCACCAGTTTAACCAGTGTCGCACCAGACATCATGCAATGCAAGTGCTATAACTACTTTCAACAATTCACGGCACATGTGGTTACGTAAAATGAGCCCTCTTAAATTGTATTCACTGGGTGTCCTAACTGTTGTGCGCATTTTTGGCACGGTTGCTCCTTAATATCGCCGAGACTTGTAAATTCCGCTGCATCGACGTCAGCCCCACTGATAGACAATCTGCCAATCTCTATTTCGTTTCTCAGCCTAATGGCGAAAACGGGTTACCGCAAACTCCTGACCACGCAGACCGTCACGACCGACAGGGTGAACATCAGCCTTCAGCAACTTGATCATCTGCATTGCCTCAGCTCCACCAATCTTCTTCGGTTTGTTACGATCGTTGCATTCGTGATTTTACCGTGCAGTCATTTCATGTTCCCCTCCATCCGTAAAAGGTTAGCTGCTGCTTGAATTCAGAAAGCTCATCTGCATGTTCCGCCTGCCCACCCATCGGACTGACTGCACTATAGGAGAATAGACCATCTATCAGATCATCGCCTTGAGAAGAGACGATTTGTGATTGTCATCAATGCAGTGAGATGAATGTCTACCTTCCACTGGATTTACCAACATGTGGATGACCTCACTAGCCACGATCTTACAATCATGCAAGGATATGGAGTCTTCTACTGCGTCTCTACCTCTCCATCTCCCTAGCACGAAACCGCATGTTCATAATGCACTAATTTGATGAGAGGTTGAAAGGAAAGACTGTGAGTATTCATCTACACTGAGATAGCGCTTACAGCAACAATTTTCCTCTTGATACCAGTCGGTTCCTAAACATTTCCCGATCAGCTAGACTGCGGCATACAGGCCACAAAATGTCCATATTGTCAGGTAGAAAAAGCCATTCCATTTTATTAATGTATTCGAATGTTATCCTGTGCTATTCACTTAAGTTGTGGTGAGTTTATGCATAGATGAATGGAGAGATGGGGATGTGATTTAAAAAGGGCAACAACATCATTACGGCCATGCGTGATCACTAAGTGTGACTACTCAGTGCTTGTGGAGGAGGGTGAGCTGTTATCAGTAAACTCATCTGTCATCAGTAATCAAATGACGAAGTAAGCTGCGTTCAAAGGGAATAGCTGATGTTAAACTAGTCACTATATATGTTGAAGTATATGATCCGATGACAAAGATGATTCCGTTGCAACGGTTGTCATGTGCCGCAGTTACGTCCTTGGCACCCCGACAAACGCTTCAAGGCTAGTTAGCTGGCTAGCTCCTAGCTGCCTCTGTTGATTCACAAATGCTACTGGGTAACCTGGATAACTGCAACGAGATGTGAGGGCCTGCATGGACTCGGTAATCACCATTAATATGGTGCTTCGCACTTATTTTAAGCATTGTATCATTGTATGACACAGATCAGAATAATAATTTTAGAAGAAAATGCTTTTCCCTTTAAAAAACAAGATAAACGTACACAAATAAAAAGAAGTGAATGCTTGAACAAAGCCATCGCTCTTCCTTTAAATGGCAATGGAAATGCTTTTACGCTATCCATGATGCCAATAAAAGCATGCTTTGGTAAAACTGTTGATTGACGCCCACACACAAGTGAAAGCTACACATCAGTGACATGCAGCCATTACAATTGAATCGGCGTAGCTAAATCCAATTAAATGCTAGAAGACAGGTATATGTGAATTAATGTGATCCAAATTGAAATAATGTTTGCTTATGAAAGTGAGACTGAAGGGTTTAGGCGATGAACGGGTCGTTCGCACGTGCGCTGACAGCAGAAAGCTCTTTTCCTACTTTCCTGACTTAATTTAAGCAGACACGACCTATTGAGTTGCAATGAAAGTGGGGAGTAATATACGGAGAAAGTTTGTACCAAATGGAGGAAAGCGGTGACTAGCTGATGAAAGGGTGCCACCGGCGCACAGCTGAATAATGATACAGGCTACTACTGCGTCCAACTGTGGTAGCTGTAGTTGACTGACACCTACGCCATTGGCGACGCAAACTTTGTATGCGATGATGGGGAAAAGGTTGCAAATAAATAGGTATGGAGAAGGTGATGCTGAGCATTTTGATGAGAAAAGGCTGTTATGATATCCGTGGCATCTGTCGGTAGGGCTGCCAAGAAGGAGTTAAAAGTGAGGTGCCACAGATGGGCAAAGAGATGAAGGGGCGGGAGGAAGAGAAGTTATGCCGTCTGCGTCGACGGCGCAATACGAGAGGAGCATCTAAGCTCAGATGTCTGCTTCAAAGGCGTTGTGCATCTATGGCACTCTTCTTGAGCAACATTTCGGGTAAACTGCCGGAATCCCCATCTCTTTGGTTCCTTCCACCCGTCTTATTGGATCATACCGACATCGACCTGTGCCCTCACGAGGCAACCAATTTCCATTTGAGGAGGATGAGTTCCTTTTAATTTGCATTCCACTTGTTTGCATCAATGTTGAAGAGACGATGTTAAACTCCTACAAACTTCTCGCTGACCTTCGCTATTGGTGACACCTGTGATGGAAGTGAGACCAGCAGGCGTTCTTATTCGAATAGACATGCTGCCCTAGAGACCGACAGGGCTGGTGATGTGGGTTGATGACCACGCACCAGGAACTCGATGCCTCCCATCCCACAACTCCACAGTTTGACGTGCTGCCGGGCATTCACTGCCAGTGTAAAATAGCTTGTAGCATGAGAATATAACATCAGGTCCACTGAGATTTAAACAATTCCATCACGGTCTTTATAGGAAAAGGCGATTGAGTTGAATGAAAGATGTGCGACCGTGACGTCAGAAACTGATCGAACCCTTTCACTTGCAGTCGCGTTCGATATCCGTCAGATTAAACGCAGTGATATTAAGCATGCACTGCAAAGGAGCTGACGAAAAGACTAGACTACGCTGCACGAAACGAAAATGAGGCTTTAAATGTAAAAGCCAGAGAAATGATTAGTTGAATACTGGAGTTACGACAACAGAAATTTGGACATAGCAAACGTGGATTCTTTACGAGTTACTTTGTCGTATAATTAGACGACCTGAATCGGCATGACCGGTTGCGGATATAAGATCAGCACAAGTCCTAAAGCATGTCGCGAAACGAAAAAAGCATTACATGCAAACAATTTTGACTTGTCCGAATAACGCACTGCATCATGACCGGAGTATCATCCATCTTCGTTGACATTCTGCACATAGCCGGTATTTCGAATCAAGCATATCAGATTGGAGACCATCTGGCGCATTAATTCTGACTCACGAAGCAAATCACCACTCCCACTTGAGTTAGATGCTCGAAATCATTCATCCGACGTCTCAAAGCATTCAGGAAGATGACATTACAACATTCAAACATACTCATCAACATCGGAAACAGATTCTTCACTTCATACTTTCGTCCCATCTGGCTGACGGTTGCTGTGCTCGGTTCCACTTTATAGTCTCGGTTCGAGCGAACCTCAACAAAAATTACGAGATGAGTGAGGATTTCGTCCCATTACGAGTGGCACACAATCGTGAGCACAATCAGCATTCAACGGAATGCGGCAAAAATGTTACCATAAAAGGAGGGCTTTTCTAATGCTAAACGTAATGTTAAGTGTTGCGCCTCATAGTTCACTTAGAAGAAGGAATAGCTGCAGACAATGCCAATGCTTCTGCATGGTATGAAGAGACCTCTTCTTCCGTTCATAGAAGGGACTAACTGTAGTCCTTGTAATTTTACTCAAGGCAGAGGACCATTTATATCTTTTAAATTTCTAATTTCTTTATGGGAATGATTGTCTTCTAGCGATTCACTAAAATGCCGATTTTTGCACTAAGTCAAGAGGAATGGTACGTGTTAACAATTGAATCAACCATCTTGAGTCTTACGCGGAGGTTCTTTCAGCCGGAAGCTTGAGTGGGCATTACGAAGCACGGCGATGAGAGTTGTCGCTGCTTCGAGCGTGCCTCCTTTAACTGCATTTCATTCAATTATTTAGAGCACGTAACGCTGTTCTCAGAGACTTCACATTAATACTTCGACAGCCGGTTGCTAAGTCAAGAAAAAGTAATAAGAGAAAAAAGAGAAACGAGAATAATGCAATGAATGAGGATTTGTTAAGATTTGTGAGTTGTGTCCATCCCAATACCAAATCCACAATACTTGAGCACATGTTACTCATTTTGAGCCATCTGGAACAGTCGTTCACCAAACATTCTGCAAATTCATTTTATAAGTACTCAATAAATTACCGAACTTCTTCATGATTTTGTAGTTCAATTAAAGTTGAGGATTGTGAACTTGGGATTGTTGCCTGTGTAGGCGAAGCCACTAGACCGGGCACCATCGAATTCCATGGCTATGACGAGAACCTTTCCACGTGACGATCCTCTCCACGCATACGCACACAAGAGCTGCTCACACTCCTCCTTCCAACCGCTTATCTGGCACTATCTTTGCATTTGGCAAGACATATTCTCCTTCACAGCCATGCTGGTACTAAGTGAAGTGACTGCGCAACAAGTTTTATATTAACGTTTCTGATGAAGTAGTCGTTTGACATTGTGCGCCTTCCACGTCGTCCCACTGATCAATGCTTTGCAAGCAATTTCACCTACCTCAACGGGCTCGCTCGACTCCTTTCTATTAGCAAATGCTGACAGGTAAGAACAAAATTAAATTAAATTACTGTTGTACAGGCAGGTCATGACACCATAGTTTGCTTTCTAAATGAGTGATTTGGTTTGGCACAAACGCTTCCTGTAGCATTTTATTTACAACTTTGAGCTTCTTGCCACAGGACTTCGTTCTACCTCCAGACACCTCGTTTAAGTACATTCGACTTTAGTGGGTGTAGAAGATGATGATGCGTAGATGCTGATACATCAGAACTGCCACCAATGCAAGTAGGTTAGGGTGTGTTGGCAGCCGAGCTGTCCATGCAACGCAGCTGATAGTTGCAATTGTGGAAAGACAGCAAGTCGGTTCAACTAGCTGTCTCCTCACCATCCTATCGTTTCATCTCACGTCAGTGCTACGGTTTGTGGGTCCACTTAGGAGCAACAGCTCCTACCATCTTGCATCTCAGAGTGTTTATTACACATGGGTAAGTGCTTCAGTGCCTCATGCTTACTCAGGCGTCGCATACTTGTAAAATGTGGTGTTAATGTTACGCATTTGTAATGAAAGCGTGTGAAAGCATTAGGAGGGACGGTATCTTCTGGGACGACACTGTGAAGCTACCACGATTTCTTTGAGACAGGTGAGGGTTGAGGTAAGGCTTGGACAAAATTGCAAGTACCCTGTATTCCACGATAAGTGAAACAACACGGTGAAGCCGCTCTCTTCGGTGGCGCACAGAATAACACTCTCCGTTTCAGCACACCCATTCACAGTTGTGATGCATGTCTGTGACACGCGTTGAGGGCATGCAACATGGTGCTGTGAGGGCAGGTGGCGAGTTCTGCACACCCTTTAGCCTTTTCGCATGATTTGACTTTCGGTAGAAATGCTGCACGTACTACACCATCGCCTGCTTTTGCCACGATTAACGCAGCTGAAAGTGCGACTGTATCGTCTTGCAGACGACTGCTCACATTACGTGTGGCATATAATCATGAGCGCAACCAGTTCAGTGAAAGTAGACTTATGCAAACAATGAGGTTTTGTTGAGATTTGGGATTTGTGTCCATCCTATAGATTCAATAATTAAACCATCCGATTGTGCATTTGGTGGCATGAACAAACAAACACGAAAGCTGCATTAGATGGCGGAATAGGTAGAGAAAACCAAAAGGAACCAAATGGAGTTTGAGTGAAGAAAATCAGGTGTTTCCAGAGCTGACTTCATTGTATGAACCCACATCATTGCTGCAGTGATATTTTCACTCCTTTCGTGACTTCTCCTGAAGTGTACTCGAACCGAGACTATAAAGTAGGCCCAAGCACAGCAGTAAGCAGTGAGAGAGGACGGAATGGTGGAACCTATAGGCTGCATTTGATTTAGGTGAGACCGGTAGCACGTTTTGATGCTATTTGTTGATTGCCTCGAGGCATCGTAGATCCTTTGTGGGCTCCTAAGTCAGGGAAAGATGGGTATTTGTTGTTTGGGTTACATGTAGTGTGCCACTAGCTCCGCATTCTGATTAGCTAGATTCCAAAGGCAAGACGCGAGTCAGAGTGTCAATAGAGGTGGATGCTGCTTTGGTCACAATGCAGTTCGTCATCTAGAGAAGTCGAAATCTTTTCTATACAGGACTCTGTTTGTTTGACATCATGCTCTGTGATTTGCACTGCTGTCTAGGAAGCATGACCAAGGTATTATATGCACAGTAAGTCATACTAATTCGGCGGTTTTCCCTACAACATGCAGTTGTCACAATATCAGCATCCACTTGGTAATTTCCTTGGTCTCACCTTTGAAGCTTCATTTGCGTTAATTTGTCTACTTGCCAGCACACAGGTTTCTTGCACTGCCTTCCAGTTGACGTATATGAAACACGATTGTATTTAATAGGAACCCATCAGATTCCGACGTTGCGGTCGCACACCTCCTATTCATCCTTGCACCTTTTTTGAAACAACCTGCAGTGTAACTGTTTTACTGACAAGATGCGCCATTTTATGCGCCTGCGTCACGAGTTATTACTCGTACCGGTAGTAGATGCGTGGCAGGAGGCCCAACTGTGGATTTTTGGAATAAGAGGAATTGGGTTCATGGTTCGCGTTCGTCGGCCACTACCTCCAGCCCTTTTGACTTTTAGACAGTGTGTCATCGTATAAAGGGGCATCTCTTTACGTCGCCTTTAGAGTGAGGGTACACAATGCCAAAATTTAGCAAAAGGATTGTGTGAATTCCATTTCATATGCTTACGCCACGAGTTATTCACACCGGTAGTAAATGTGTGGTAGCAAGTCCAACTGTGACGTTGTGAAATGGGGGAAATCACTTGTTATCGTTTTAAGACGGCACGGCGTGGAGAACTTGAACGTCTTCGTACGTCACTTCCAAAATGCGTGTACACAATGCCAAAAGTCGGCAAGAAGTTTGTGGGGATCAGCCAACGAATTCTTTAACATTGACGCCCTAAACTAGAAAGTAATTCTGATTGAATTTGCTTTCCTCCAAAAAATGGAATGCGATCTCCGGTAGCGCTTGAATTGCTTTGCCTAACGCACCTTTGAACTGATGTGAGATAAAATGATAGAAAAATAAACTATTGCATAGAAAGAAGGAGGCTGTTCCAAAATTGCTTCTACAATCTACATTGCATGGTCTACATGACTGCCTACACACCCTCACCCATTCACATTGGTGACAATTCTGATTCGTCTACATCCACTCATTAGTAGCTTTCACTCCAACCCAAGCCAAATGTACTTGGAAAAGACGTCCACTGGTGGAACAAAGTCGTGTCAGAAGAAGCTGGAAGTTGGAGATAGAGTGCCATGGGAAGCATCTGTATCATGCCACATTTCTGATTTACGATGCAAGATTTAATGTCATGTTCGGCCAGTAAAGAAGTGAGTTAGTTGGTTTGAAATGTTTAGAGAGAGATAGCTTTGATGTCAAAGAAACGTGATAAAAGAGGCCTTTTTCGCTCCGTCCTGCCAGCATCTCCTAAAACACAAGAGTTAGGAAAGCTTACTGAAATGTGTAAAATTGATGTGGAAGCAATAAATAGTGAATCGCAGTGGGATGCACACAAAATCCAACGACTACTTCATCAGAAAAGGGAACAAAACCTGTCGCGTAGTCACTTGACTTCGTATCATCATGATCGTTAAACAAAATATGTCTTCATAACCTGAAGAAAGGAAAGGATTAGCGAATGGAAGGAGGAGGATGAGTGGCTTTTGTGTGTGGATGCGTTGAGAGGACTGTCAGGTAAGAAGGTTCTCTTCGTAGCGTTAGAATTTGACGGTTCTCAGTCTAATGGCTTCGCCTACGCCTTCGCCGTAGAAGTAGGCACATCAGAATCTCTATTTTTACTAAACTTGGGCACTCACAATTTTTGTTTCATACCTCGAAGCAGTCAGCCAACTTATTCATCTTCATCCAAACAAGCCTCTCCACCTCACTAACCTGTTCTCTCCTCCCGCTTGCTTTACGCGCTCAGGTCCACTTTACAGTCATTGTTCGAGTACACTTTGATGTAAATCACGAGGGAATGAATATATCGCTCCACAGACAATATGCGTTTATACAGTGAGGTCTGTTATGCCAACAATTGACTGTCCTACCTCCAACTCTCCTCATTACCTTTGGTGTTGCCTTACACAACGACACACACACACATCATCGAATTATCAAACGATGACTCGACCACCAATGGAAATGGAAGTGGTCGCACATCCATTTCACCCCGTCTCTGCTTAATCATAGAATTGAAATAGGTTTCTGTGTGCACCATATGGGTAGTCGCGTGCCGTTGCACTAGAATTTGATTCTTGTCAGTCCAATAGCTTCTGCCGCGCAAGTAGCATTCCCAAATTGGCAAAACAATGGGGTGCATTCACCATTTATCATAGCCTGAATGAATGATTCTCCCAAACTTTTGGTGAACCAATGTGACGACTGTCAGGTGTTGGCATAGCTGACCTCACTGTATAAACTTACATCGTCGCGGAAGGATATTTCCACCCGTCTCGTGATTCCTGTTGAAGTGTCCTCGTACCGAGACTATAAAGTTGGCATGAGCACATCGGCCGAGCGGTGAGAGAGAACGAGCTAGTGCAGCGTTTGGAGGTATGGGACAAATAAGATGAGTGGAAATGGAGATTTGCTTCTTGGGTCACGGTTGATGCGTCAGTGGCACTCTATTCTGATGTGCTTAATTCGAAAAACAGGATGTGTGGCAGAATGTGAATGGAGGTGAATTATATGCCGGTCAATGTGTAGTGTAGTAATGAGCGAAGCCAGCAGCGTTTGTATGCAAAATTGTGCTGGCTCGGCGACACGCTCTGTGATTTGCACTGTTATCAAGGAGACGTGAGCAAGGTGTTATGTGCACAGTCGGTTACGCCTATCTCGCTCCTCTTTCCTACGACAAAATGGGTCATCAAAGTCTCACTCTCACCGTGTCCAATTCCTGTTGCTTTAAGTTCGGTACCCACCTGATCATTTCTGTGAGTTCCACATTAGAAGCCTCGTTTCCGTTCTTACCAACTGAATCCAGTCGATTCGTCAGTTCAATAGCAGTGCCGCCCTCGTGTCACTGCTCCCCGGTTGACGGATATTAATCGCGACTGCAATTCAAGACTGCAATCTGTACCCGAAGTTGCGATCGCACACCTTATTTATTCGTCTTTACCGCTACCTCCTCGAAAGCTTGCGCTGACATTGTTGGGCATCACCATCGACGCGATATTATTTGCTCACGTTGCTAGCTGTTTAATCCGACACTGAATGCGTGGCAGCAAATGCAACTGTGGACATGCGGAATGGAAGGAATCACGTTTCGGTGCGTGGTTGTCAGTTATCAGCGCAATACTTAACAAATCTTCTCGGATCTCGCTCGCCAAGACGTTGTATGATTCTACAAAAGCTCTGAAATGGATGGTAACTCCAGAGTTTGCAGAATGAAGCTAATGCAATTTGCTTGAGGCAGGAGATTTTCAGATTACAACTAAGCAAATGTAGGACCTCTCCATTCTCAATAGCATGTAAAAAGACAAGGCAAATTTGTCTACCTCGGTAAAGAGAAAAACTGGAAATTTTTCTGTAGCACACTCATCCACAGTTTAACTGCGTGTCATATAGCCATTTCCTTCGGTTTAGAATCTCTAAGCTAAAGTGTCAATGAGGAGGAGGTTTATTCGAGGCAGCGACAACACTGATGACCATGTAATCCGACAGGAAGATCATCGCTTTTTTTAGTCGCTGCCTTTTATCCGTGACGCAGCCATTGTAAACAACCTACAGCCAAAGCCAAAATACTTGCGCGCATGTTGCTCTTTTAGTGACAAACTAAGTTTGCAGTTTACTAAGCATTCTGCAAATTTATTCGTTTAGTCATCAATAAGCTGTCGATCTTCCCCACAGTTTTGTCGTCAGTTGCACAGGAAGGAGTGGCAATTGGAGATTGTTTCTGGCGTGAGCGAAGCCATTCGACTGAGATCCGTCAAATCGCAGTACTGTGACGAGAACATCACCACGTGACAGACGTCTCCACGCATACTCACATAAGAGCTACTCACCCTCCTCCTTCCCATCGCTCATCTTTTGCTATCTCCGCATTTGGGAAGACATATTTTGGCTTACAATCATGATAATTCCAAGCTAGCTGACTTCTCGACAAGTTCTGTTCCCTTTCCTGATGAGGCAGCCGTTTGATTTTGTGTGTATCTCACTGCCAACCACTACGCAATGCCTCCAATGCAATTTTACCTCTCTGAATGATTCTGCCCAAAGCCTATGCTTTAGTAGGGGCTAACAGGGCAGGACGAAATTGGCTTCCATCATTAAGTCCATTTATTGGCTAGTAAGCTCTGGGCACTTCAATTTAACTATTTTACTTCTCCGAAAATCACTAGTTTGACCCGATGCAGATGCTCCTCGTAGCGGTTTATCTACATCTTTGGGGTTTTTTCGCACAGGATTTCGCCCTGACAACATACATCTTCTTGTAAGTGCATTGGGCTTTGGTTGGTGGAGGAGATACCAACACGCAGACTTAGACAGGTCAGAATCACCACCAATGCAAGTGGGTGAGGGTGCGTGTAGGCAGTCAAGCAGGCCATGCAACGCAGCTTATAGACGCGGTTGTGGAGAAGCTGCATGCCGATTCAATTAGACGCCTTCTAACTATGTAAACACCTACTTCCCTACCATTTTGTCTGAAATCAGTGGAAACATTTGTGTGTTTACCTAAGGATTAAGAGCTTCTCACGTATTTCACCCCGAAGTATCTATTAGATGCGAGGAATTCCGTGTCTCCTGCTTACTTAAGTGTCGTATACTTATCAAATGTGGGAGAAATGGTAACTTCTGAAGCGTCAGCGAGAATCGTTCAAAATTTCCTTGAGGCACGTTCAGACAAAAGCTCAAGTGCCCTGTATTCCACGCCAAGTGGAACGACACGGTGAAGTGGCCAAAATTAGAGGAGAACTGAATAACAGACTTCTTTTCAGGTCAGATGGCGGGTTACTTGCACCCTTCAGTCTTTTTGCATAGTGTTCAATTTTGCCAAAAATGCCGCACACTCTACACTATGGCCTGCTTCTGCTACGACTTGTCTAATTGGAAGCGCGGCCGTCATCTTGCGGACGACCTTTCTCATTACGACTGGCACACCATCAAGAGCGAAATTAGTTTTCTATGGAACACGGCAAGGATGGATACCCTGAAGAAGGCGGCTTATCAAACATTGACCACGATGCTGAACATTTTGTCTCATACTTCAATGAACACCAAGAACAGCCTTAGGCAGCGCTGATGTCCATTAATGCAGTAGAGAGACCCTCTTCGCCGTCCAACGAAGGGACCAACAGTAGTGCTTGATTCCACTCACCGATAACTCTACGTGCCTTTGCGTGACGCATCGATGCAGCAAGTGTTGACACACAAAATTGGTCCGTGCGAAGTGGAGTGAGCACTGCGACTCAGCTTCCCACATTGTCGTCGACAACTAGTGCCTCGAAACATTCCTAACAGATTTTGACATAATAACTAAAAAGTGAACTTTTGCTCCAAGCCAAGAGGAATAGCCCTTGTTGGCAATTAAATTAACTCTATTAAGTAATATTTATAGGCCCGTTCAGCCAGAGGTTTGAGTAGGCATTAGGAGACACATCGATTAGGGTTGTCGCTTCTTCGAGTACACCACCATTAACTTCCACTCGTAAATTATTTAAGGAGCAAACCCATCTTCCCAGGAACTTCTGATTAGTACTTCCGCTCAGGACTTCTAAGCCAAGAGAACGGGTTGAGACAGGAGAGGGTGTTTAGGTTAATACAAGTAATGAAGTTTTGTTGGAATTTGGAATTTGTGTGCGCCTGCGAATCCGTCAGCCTTAACTCAACCTATAGGCGTGCAAGAGTTGCACTGCTCCATTTCTACTTGAAGTACATGCCTTTTGGAAGTGGCCTACTTTACAAGGAAATGCGTATTTCATTTGAGATTAAAAGGCCTGAATTGTAGGGTATGTTAATCCTTCATTCATTGTGCTTCCAGCATGTACCTGCTTGATGTTTTGCGTTTATTTGCACACAATTTCAGACCTAAAATGCCACATCTTCCCACGTCCATTCAGTCAGATCCAATTATAATGACACCATCACACAATAGTGGCATAAAAAAAACAAGTACTGAAGCAGTCTTAGGTGGATAAAGCGGTAAGGTGCACCAAAAGAATCAAATAGAGTCGGAGCAAAGACAATCAGGCGTTGACATAGCTGATTTCACTGTATGAACACATATTGCCACTGGAGCGATGTTTTCACTGCTCTCGTAACTTTCGTTGAAGTCTACTCAAAGCGCGACCATAAAGTGGACCTAAGCACAGCAAAATGGTAGTGAATGGTGACGGAAGATGAAAGTGGAGAGTCTGTTTCCGATGTGGATGTATATATTTGCACCGATTCGCTGATTGCCTCGAGAAAATCGGACAAATCATTGTGATCGCTTTAGTCAAGTAAAAATAAGAATGTGTTTTCTGGGTTGCAAGAATTAGTGCCTCTGTAGCCTAACACCCAAAAATATCTATTTCCTTTTTGTCTTTTGGGGTGAATTGAGGGATCAAAAATGCATACAAATTAAAACACTTAATAAGCATAAGTGAAAATAACATTACGGGAACCATAAAATAGATGTATGCGTTTTTTGAACAACAGCACAAATTTGCTGCATTAATGTAGTGGCATGTCTCACTTGTTTCAAGCTTTGATTGTAGTAAAGTTGGTTTACAAAGCCTGCTGAAACCTATGTTAGCTAACGAATTATTTCAGCTCTTATTTTATTTGATAGTTTTTGTAGCTTTCCTTTAGCAGTGGCATACACCATCTGTGTGCTGCTGGTAGAACGATATGCGCAGCAAGTGAAACATGCAAAAAGACTAGACGGACTAAGGAACCAATCTTACTAAACAATCAAAAGGCGACAGAAAAACAGAGCATGCTTAAAGAAAATTCCCTTTATGCGAAATCCACCAAAATGCACTGTTCAATGAACATTAGACACCGAAGGAAATAATCAACAAAGGGAATAACCGACTACCTAGGAAAGTGTTTTCATTACTTCCAGCACCAACTACGCAATTGAAGATTCGTTAACCCTAAAGGGGCCTAATAAGTAAAGGCAATGCATCCTTCAGCGAACTAGTACGACTGAGTGTGTTAAAAACAATCAACATAAAGCATTATCCTAAACATACTCTTCTTTTCAAGCGAAGTTGCAAGCAAAGTAAACAAAAAGCAAAGAAAGAGCATCAACAGGGGCTCGCACCAGTGCGGCATTCGCAACGCCGCTGAATGCCCAACGACATTCAAGAGGAATAGTAAAAAAGGAAAAAAATTCCAAGTACAAGTCATGGCAACCAGGGGTGCACTAGCAAAATAGAACATGCACATGTAAAACAATAGAATAAAACAGGAAGATAATTTAAACTGACCGTCGAAAATGTATAAGTGTCAGTCAAGTGGCTGACTGGACCGAGAACGCTTATCTTGGAAGTATACCACTAATACTACCACAATGCTAGGGCCGGCGGCCTGAGTTGGTGACCAATTCAGAGACCAAACATCTTAATGGTAAGCAATGAGCAGGGTCCGCAAGCATTTCCGATGGCGAATAGGAATATCTAACAGAGGCAATCAATGGAAGAAATAAACAAAATTATAAACAGTATTCCACTTTAGTAAGTTAAATATCGTGCCTATTAGTCATACAATAATTAACTGGGAAGCACATCCCACAATTCACAATTCGATTCAATTTACAAGGCCGGTAAAGTGTTGGTAAGCAATAAGCAGGGTGCGCTGCATCGTTCTAAGACTTCTCTGAAGGTAAAAAAGGTCTACTAGTAGGACGGATTACATATTTAATCAGCAGAGGAAATAGAGCCGCTGAGAAAGAAGTATTAACTTTAATTGTAGGAGTCCTATAAGTATCACGGCATGTTCTGCATTTGCAGATAATTCGCCTTTCTTTGTTGTTTTCGTAAGGCGTCCCACGTAGTGTTACACTTGACCCCGCCGTATGCTGTTCTTGGGATTAGATAAGACAGACTTGCCACGCACAACCAATATGGTTGTCTTCAGCTTATTATACCAACCAGGTGATTCTGACAGGCACTGGCCTCCAGCATGCTTTGTGTACTCCTTCCATTAGGCAGTAGGATGCTATTCTTAGGCAATATTCATTTTCTTGATACTCCATGTCCTTTAAAAGATGGGATAAACGTGGCCCGTGATCGATTTGCGGTTGCACCGGCTGCCCTTGCCATTATTTGTAGGCGATGGCAAAGTCGTGAATTCTACTCGGCGAGCTCTGCATTGCCAATGACGGGTCGTGAACTCTAGTTCAAGATGACACTGAATGCTACACCAGATTACTAAGCCAGTCAACATCCGTAGAAATAATTGTCTAAAGGCGAATGAGGGAGGCATTTTGCGTCTAATCTGCTCCTAATTCAGTGTCACGAAGCAGTTCGTCTGGGTTCCATCAAGACGCTTGTGACTTGCAGACAATGACTTCCAGTCAGAAGCTTTGTTTTAGCAGTCCCACTATGTCACTTCCAGTCTATTAAAGCCGGGCGTTGCTTCAAGTACCGGTGACCTCCATGAGGTGGTTCGCAGAATGCTAACTTCCTTTTCACCCTTTACATGCCTGACAGGCTTCGTCGGTTCCACCAAAGCGCCAGATGGCCTCCTTGTGCTAAGTTAGGGCCTAGCAGTCAAGCCAAGAATTTAGGCCCGTCTGCTTGTCACTGATGCAGAGTGGAAACAAATCGAGCAGTAGAGGAAATGCTGCCCCATATAAGACAAGGACAACTGCAGAGGGGTAGAGTGGTGCCACGTTAACAAGAGAGGGCGTAACATACAAGAAACGGGAGGCCAGGGGTACGTTAAGGCTAACTAGTCGACCAAAATATCAAAATACCACCAGCAGTTCAATCCGGCGGTAGAGCGCTATCTTCCTTCTTGCTTAAAACACAGTATGATGCTCTGGCAACATGCACTGGAAGCATGCATCCACTCCCCACATAAAATCTGTCGAAATTGCATTGCCAGCAACAATTTGGGATATCGCGGCCTACTCTTACAGAATGTCGAAGGAAAAGAGGAAGCGTAGACATGCCAGGCTCTCTGCTACACCCAACAGTGAAAATTAATGTATTCTGCTTTAGTGAAGCAGGTGGGGCAAAATTAATCTCCTGAACCCGCTAGACGTACAGCAAATGACCAAAATATGGCCTCAAGGGTACTCGTATTTATGCACCAGCTTGCGCTTTGCCGTACAATATGTCCACGATTATAAAATTGGGATTTAAACGATAAATTTTCAAAAATAAGGCGGATATGGCTTCATGCGATGTCCCAGAAATCGCATTGCAGCCAAAAGGAATGAATAAGTTGCTTATTATCAGATTAACAATTACAACTGCCATTCCTTGACCAAACGAACATAGATGAGGTCAGATCGGCGTTTACTAAGGGGGTGCCTTTGAGCACGCTACAAATTATATCATCTGTAGAGCGTAGATGCAAAGCTGTTAAAAGCAATTACACTGCTATTCAGGTGTTTCCAGCCAATCCACAGAAAGCGTTTTTAAGGCCTCAGTCAAATTCGTTTATTAGCAACTGAACGAATTGGGACAACTTTTATAAGAACATTAAGCATTTTGAGGAAATCAAAGCAGTTCAGATCTCTTACATGCCAGCAAATTTGCCCTTCATATTAGTGGCCTTTCAGGCTACTCTTCGTTACGCAAGCAGATACGGTCGCAGAGATACAATATGCTTAATCGCATTGTTGATACTAATGGTATGGGAACTACTGCCGCAAATCCGGGTGGACACCGGACCTCTTCGTCTCCAGTTAGGTAAGTTCAGGCATGCTTGACAAGAGTGCCTCAGTAATGCGACGGCGTTGTAGAGGTATTGCAGGGTTGATTGCAGACGGGCGGAAGCTACACCTGCAGTCACCAATTTGTTGCTACAGACGTGTGGCAACAGTTCGCATGTAAACTTCAAATTCTGACCTGGCGTTGACTTTGCCTAATATTCAGCTGCCCGTCAAATCCTTTTACACACACACTCACTGCAAGCAAATGGCATTGTTTACATTACTACAAGTGGAAGTGCGTCTGTTGACTAGCTCGCAGTGAGAATGTCTCAGTCTCTTCTCTCGTCTACTGCTCGCCTCTCTGCCATCCAACGACTCCACCATCTCTCCCAACATGCAATTACCTATAGTACCGCAAAAACCACACGTCAAGTGTGTAGATGAATTTGTCTTTCAGTTAAGTGCAACAACGGAGTGAAGTGTACGGACTTCGAAAATGACAGTGGGAGTAGATAGTGAAGATAGTTGGGGGATCCGGAAGATATTTTTGTCCAGTCTACTTCGCATGACCGACCCCTCCAATCAATCCTATTCAAATGCTAAAGTATTGTCACTGAATTCTCAAATCGCTTCCACTTTTAACCCTGTTTCACTTTAACTTGTCGTCATTTAGCGTAAGCTCTTACTGAGTCTTTGATAATGATGCCAATAATTACCGCTTTTTGTTATTCCTAAACAGAAAATGTCAGTGTGAAGAAAATAGGCCCCTCATCACCAAATAAGGAAGGAATTATAGGCCCAATACATCAACTTTAGTAAGCTTGGCTTTTCCAAACGCAGGAAATTATACACAGAAGTAGCGGTAGATTGGTTAAGCACACAAACTAGTAAGCAAAAGCCACCTACTTAGTCCTAAGTTTAGCGAGGTTAAATGGATGACGTGACTTTACTTAAACAAAAGCGTGAGAATAACTTTGATTCGGGGATTGGGGGGAAATGACTATGAATGCGCATGTGCACGAAACGCAGAAATCGGTGCAAGCAAAAGGAGCAACACTGAGAGAAGGGTGCGATCCGCAGCACTGTTAAAAATCACGATGGAGCCACCCATTCGAAGGAAAAGACAATCGATGATAGAAGATGAAGCGATTGTGGGAATCACAATGCAATTTGTGGTAATTATATTGGAGCAGATCACTTTGCCTTGATGGTCTGGCACCCATCGTCGTCATCATCATCACTATCTCAAACTGACGCAGAACAGTGGTGCGCTAACTCATTTCACCTATACATAAGAAATGAGGAGCCGACGCCTTGTTGATCGCTTCGGACGCCAACAACAACTGTTAGTGTCAATGACGAAGAGTCATCCATGGACCTTTGATTGGTAGCACAAGACCTTCGAGGCTGACAGCCAAAGCAGACTCGAAATATGGACTACAATTGCTTAAATAGCAAGTACAAAGTACGGTAGATAACGGATCCTGTTGGACATGCATCTCTAACCTGACAAGTAGCGATGGTGGGTAGTTCTGGGATTTTGGTTATAATCGAGCGTGGATAACTGGTGAATGCTAGTGGGTTCTGTTTACCTTACAGCTAACTCTTCCTATTTCAACTAGTCACAGCATTCGATATCCATCGACTCACATTTTTAATGGCATTTTGCAATATTCTTTATACAAATGATCTGAAGACCACTCGCAAGAGCAAACGTTTGTTCAAAGCAGCGCAGTGTACTGAAGGCAGTGCAAATGAACAACGTGTAATCTGACAATATGGACTAGGGATATGGACAAGTCGTACAAATTGCATGCGACTTCCTGAGCATTTGTAGTGATAGCGAAAAAGAAGCGATTCTTTTCTTACATGAATTTGTACTGCATCATGTGGCTCCATTCTACTGTATTTTAAAGTGCCAATTTCAGCGATGCCTCAGAACAACGGATCGCATTGAAGGCTAAAGCGAGGCTTATCGATCATTCTAAGATGCGCTAATTTATGCTGTATAACACGCAGCATTCCAATTTTTCATGCTGGTTTTTAATAAAGACTTTTGCGAATATGCCGTTGCTGTGGGAAATCGTTTTACTTTAGGCAAATTCTCTTTTGTTTTTCCACTAGGCTACTAATAAACAGAAAGCAATAGAGTCAAAAGAGAGGCTAGTCCTATTGTGATTGGTAAACAAATGCGTGACAAGTCTTTGCATCATGCCTATAGTTGCATGGCACAATGAGATGAGCTGTACCATGCTCATCACTCACATTGGAGCCCTACCTTACTGTCGGTTCGTTCATGTTACCGGCAGAGTATTTGTCTTCCAGCCCTAATTCAACGGCCGACAGATCAGAGTGATTGCCAATCGCAATAGTCAGGCGGATACTTGATGGCGAATAACCGGAGGAGACGTATCCACTCACTTCCTTCCTTATCACCACTACTGCATAGTGACTAAGCTAGAGACAGATGTCGCGTGATAAGTCGGCAATGCCATTCGCTTCACCATCTTTGCGTGCGCCTTCCAAGTTTCCGGGTTGTAAGGGAACCGGTAATCCAACTCGGTGCCACTCTGAGCACTCTCCATTGACAGGTTCAAGCATTTTGCAAAAACTTGCCATTTCATCGAAAGTGGTGACATTGTCCCTGTCAGAGTGTTTCCATTTAGTACTCGTGCAGCTTCTTGGAGGCTTCATTTGGATAGTTCGTATCAGATTTTGCGTGGCAATGTCTCAGGTCGGTTCCATTATATCTGCACCCTTTGCATGACTGTCAAATCCATTTCGCATCCATGCTCTACTAAAAAATTGCTGCAATTTACCATTAGGAATTCTGTTTAAGGAGGAATCAACAGATGAACGATTAATTTAAGACCTTCCTATTTAAGCTCTTGGTATCAACCACAGTGCGAAGGACATGAAATGGGCGGACTTGTGAGTCCAAGTCTAGCTACCCTGCTTAACTACACGAGTTCCATTTCTTTACTACTTCGACGCCAACCAATTTTAAATATTTGCGAGCAGTACTATATAGAGACCGATTTGAGTAATCTAATTCCTTTCGTAGAGTCAATAATGCAACAGTAATTCAGTTAGCGTCCACTCAGACTAATTGACGAAACAGCAAATAATAATGGTTTTTGCTCCTTTTGCGAAGAACGAATGAGTTCAGCAGAGTCTAATGTAGCGCATTGGTTGAAAGTTGTGTTACGCAGTACCGGTATTGAGAGGTAATGTTTGTGGAAGGGTTGTGCAATCACGTACACACACCTAGGCTTCATCGTCTTCATGCACACTAGCGCTATCACTAGCTGCATCACATTATTAGGCGCACTCACCTTACAATTTGCAATGCAATCGCTCAATTACAAGATATTCCTTGTCCTCTGAACAATTATGCAGTTGCCTATATGCCACACTTGAGGGGTGTGGGCCATTCCACCATAAAAGTGTCCAACATCAATGCCGCTCAACGTTGCAACTCGCTGTTCTTGTAAAAAAACCGAACGCACATCGTCACTGTCTGAGAGGCTGACAATGCTTGTCTAGTATCCAAACGTGCCCAAGGTTGGTTCAGCCGAACAATTGTGTTATGCGGTCTTAATTCTTGGTGTTGTTGGTGCTTCGTATGTATCCTCAGATGACGTAGAAAAGATAGCATTACCTTTGACACCTCACTGTGCCAATGAATAAACCCATTAGAGCTGCTGGTCAGGTGGGTGGCTCAACTAGTCAGTCATTTAACGATTCGGCTTACAGCTAATTCAAACTGACCGGCTTTCCATCAAATGTGACTTTGACTGCAGATGAGTCAGGTACTGCCAACTTCGTCACATCCTGCTGGTAATTGTACGGAGAGAATATGATAGTTCTATGAAGTGGTCGACCACCACACTATTAACTCCCACTTAAACCACCAATGTTCATGCTGTCTTGATGGTGTGATACCATGGTGTGCAGACTCCAAAATTAATTGCGAATGGAACACAAAACACGTACATGGGCAGTTGAGTCAGGTACATTTTAAAATATTGGATGTTTCCAGCAAAAAAACAGACGAACCCTTTTTCACAGGCTTATTAGGCTCCTGCTAAAAGTGCGTTATTCTCTTTAGTATTTGAAAAGTCAATCTCATAAAAATCAAACCTGCCTCACCCATGCCCTCAGTGATTCCAGAGGAAAATGCAAATCACAGGCTGCTAACAAGGTAAGGCCAGATTTTGCTAATCAGTTGATGTTCGACACAGATTACCCAAAAGAGTATAAGCATTATGGACTTAATATCAGAGGTTCATTTTTCCATGTGCCACCTTTCCATCTCAATGACGCTCACAAGATTCGAGGTTAGCCTTGGCCTCGATTTGAAATCCGATTATGATTGCGACTGCGAATCATAACTTGTAAGGCTCACCGATCTCAAATTGGTGCTCTCTCATTTGAGCAGCACTTAGAGAGCGCAAAGTCAGCAACTAGAAAGCAAAATTAAGGTTGTCTAATTTTAGAATCTACATTCCTTAGTCTTCAACGTGAATTCGGCATGTAAACTGACCAATGCAAGGCGGTGAGTAAATTCACAATCCAAAATCGGTGTTTGGAGGTCAGCAACAAAGCTTGAGGCAGAAAAAATGCGTCTCGGCGCCTGTGGGTACACATCACCAGGTGCCACACGTGTGATGACGCGGTTCGCAGTAAAACTCGCACCGATGAGGAACATTGCGACACGGTGCTGTGAAGGCAGTTGGCATGTTCTTTACTTGTAATTTTACCTGTAGCCTTGATTTACCAACTAGATCAGAAGTTAATTTTGACCGAAACTTGGGGGGGACACGATGACTTGATGGTGGAATTTGCAAATGCTGTGGAGTAGGGTGTGTAAAGTGAATGAGATAGCCGTTACGATTTTCGTAGTCCTCCTTCAACCGAGAAGTATGGGACATTCTCATCACAGTACAAGCCTGCACAGTGTTGGTATGCGGTCTTTGCGCTGATATTGTGGCATTAAAGCGGAGACAAGCATCATTTCTATGAAGGAAGTCACGACACTACTACATTTATCCACTAGTAGCACAAAGCAATGCAAACATTTATACCAAGTGAAGGAAAAGTGTGACGGGGCATGATGACTTTTAAACAAAGACTCTCTCCAATCCAATTATTCTCCTCGATACCAAATCTAGAGCGGTGTGGCTGATATTCATTGAAATTTTATTCTGAATTACAAAAAGGCCATTTCTACGTAGCTAAGTACTTTAAAGTAGGAAATCATGCATCTGAGGCAGCCTAAAGGTCTAACCTTCCATCCGATCACCGAATCCCTCAGTTTTAACAGCCACGCCATCAATGTATAAAGAGAATGCGTAGTAAAAGCACGTTGTCGTCTCAGAAATTACCATCTGTTGCAAATGGTTGCGCAAACTTTTATTACAAATGCATAACAATGAGCCCACTATGCAAGTACGCGAAGTCTAAGTAAGCAGGAGACATGGAAGTACTTTCTCACATAAGACGCACTCTCAGAGATGAAATATGCGAGAAGTGATTGCTCCTGAGTGGGCTCACACACCTTCGCACTGATGTGAGATGAATGATAGGAGGATAGGCCTTTGCATACTAAGAAGGAAGCCATTCCACAATTGCTTCCACAATCCGCATTGCACGGTCTACATAGCTGCCTACACGCCCTCACCCATTCACATTGATGGCAATTCAGATTCGTCTACATCCATGCATTAGTAGCTTCTACTCCAGCCGAAGCCAAATGTACTTGGAGAAGACGTCCACTGGTAGAATGAAGTCGTGTCAGAAGAAGCTAAGAGTTGGATACAAAATGCCACGGTTGCATTTGTGTCTTGCTACATTTCTGATTTGCTATGCAAGATTTAATGTCATGTTCAGCCAGTAAGAAAGTGAGTCAGTTGATTTGAAATGTTTAGAGAAGGATGGTTTTGATGTCAAATGCATGTCCTGCCAGCATCAGCTATAGCATAAGAGTTAGGAAAGCTAACTGAAATGTGTAAAATTGATTTAGAAATAATGAATAGCGAAACGCAGCGGGATGCACACAACATCAAACGACTACTTTATCAGGAAAGGGAACAAAACTTGTGGTGCAGTCAATTTACTTAGTGTCATCATGATTGTAAACAAAATATGTCTTGATTAATGTAAAGAAGGAAAAGGATTGGCGATTGGAAGGAGGAAGGTGAGTGGCTTTTGTGTGTGGATGCGCTGAGAGGACTGTCACATGGAAGGCTCTCTTCGTGGCATTGGAATTCGATGGTTCTCAGTCCATTGGCTTCGCCTACGCCTTCGCTTTCGAATTAAGCACATCAGAATAGAGTGCTACTGATGCATTAATTGTGACCCATGACGCAGATCCCCATTTCCACTTGACCAAGGTACTCAGCTATCACAGCAGTACGTGCCAACCAATTCATCCACATCAAAACAAGCCTCTCCACCTCACTAACCTGTTCTCTCCTCCTGCTGGCTTCTTGTGCTCAGGTCCATTTTATAGTCATGGTTCGAGTACACTTTGATGTAAATCACGAGGACGTGAATGTAATGCTCCAGAGACAATATGTGTTTATACAGTGAAGTCAGCTATGCCATCAAATGACTGTCCTGCCTCCAACATTACTCATCACCTTCACGGTGATGAGTAGTACATTCTCATTCTCATTCTCATTTGTTTGGTCACAAGTTTCGCTGCATAGACATAACCAATAACTAATGGAATGACAATAATGCCATTGAATGGCAGCATATTTTGTAAAAATGCTGCATGGCCTCCGATGCAAACAAATGCCCTTTTCCTGTCAACCTTGTGGGACGAAACCCAAGTGGCATGGTCACTGTGATGTAAGGCTTCTCAAATGGGTGTTTGTAGTACCACAGGTTTTAGCAGGCATTGTGCAATACCTAGCATCCTCCACTAATTCACTTCGCCCCGTCACTGGCATCGCCATTGCATAACCGTTTGCACAAACGCCTCTGATATAGGCAGATACTTGAAAGATCATCATCCTAGCAACATTCTACAAATTTATTCTCTAGAGACGATTTTTTCAGTTGTTGCCATACCTGCTGTTTCGTCTTGCTGGACGAGTCTCAGACTACAGCTATGGGTTCGGCAGAAAGACAAAAGGAAGCTCTCGTCACGTCTTCTGCTTTTGCTGCATCCAGGCTGCTGGGCAGAGCGTCTGCATCACTTTACGGACGTCCTTTCTTGGCATTTCATCACAACACCATCGTGGTAACACTCCTCGCTCTGCGATAATACGGCACATGCGACCTCCGAAAAAGGCGTCTTATTGAGGGATAAGCAAAATGCTGGACAGTTTGTCTCATAATTTAGTCTTTGACAATGCCCATGTCCCTGCATTTAATAGAAAGACGCTTTGCCGTTCGAAGTGAGGACCGCACAGGACATTTGGCGACGCATCAATGCAAAGTTTGGTGACGCCTCTGTGTCCATGTGGCATGGTTCCTACATGAGGTTTGTGAAGTTGACTGCTGATAAAATTGCAGAACACACGCATTGAATTGCACAAGAAGGTAGAATAACGTGCAACAAAGAAACAGTGACTTCAATTGAGAGATTTTTAGGCCAAACACACAAGCACAGCAGGAGAGTGGTTCGTGCGTACGTGCAAGTTGCTTGACCTTCTGAAGGAGGTCAGGGATGGTCTCCAACCTCAAGTATATCATTCCCAACTGCACATAGACGTTGCTAATTGGGGCGCCTACTACAACAACAACATCAACAACTCACGATCATCTTTACTAACATTTCAGAAGCTTGCTTGTCAACTCTGTTTTTGTTGGCAACTTTATTGTATATTAATTTGGGAACCGCAAATAACCTCAATTTTCAGCAAGTAATTATACGAAACTCTGTTGCTTAGTCTATGAAGTGAGTAGTATGTGTGCAATTTAAGCAGCACTTATGCATAGTGAGGGAGGTTTTTGTTGGAGCAGTTTCACACTTACAAGTGTCAGCAATCATAGGTGGGATGTGACTCGTCGGCCATTACGTAGCATCAAAGCGCATGAAGAAAACAAGGAGGACAACTTTCTCACGAGTGTTCCTTGCTTTCCACCAACAAATACAACACAATCTATTCAAAATATCAACAAAAAATATGAAAGGCCTAAAAAAACACTAAAACAGATATGCTCATTGGATGTATAGGCTTAAAACTTGAGAAATCATTGTCTCGTTTAAGACTTCCTAAGTTCCTATAATCTAAAAAGGAACTTAAACGCATGTGGTTGTGTGTTCATCATATTCTTTGGAGCACATATCTCTCTTTGATTAAAAAGAGCTGCATGTATGCCCTTATCAGAAAAGATACCGTGTAGGTACAATGTGTTGGGTTTGAAAAGGCCACGAGCAATCTCTGATTAATAAATGAAAGCCACAATTGTTGTTGACTCGAAATACCTAAGAATGCGGATAACATAATTGGAGCTGTGTGTATTTCAATGAAAACCAAGATGCAATAGACTGTAGGTCCGTAATCGCCATCCAAGCTACTTTACCTCCACATCCTCGACATTCAGGATTGGTGCACAAAGTTGGCAACATTTCTCTGTTTTAACGGCAAAGCTCCTCCCACTCCTCTTTCGTGCTTCTTCAGGAGTAGTTTCCAATACCATGTTAAATCACATTAATTAATCAGCTCAAATACATCATTCGTCAGGAGCAATGCCTCAGAGGTGAAGCGGTAAGAACAATTTTCCACTCATTCGGTACTTTGAAGAGTACCAAAATTTAGCACCTCATTTGTAAGCTATGCACTAACGAGTAATACCCACATCCGAAGGCCTGCTTTACTTGTTTGAGTGGCGTAAAATATGCAGGCTAGATGAAAAGGACCTGATTCCACTCTCCTCCTCTGATCTGCCAGCAAATCATGGTATGTCATTGGACATTCTCACCAAGTGACTTCGGTAATACCCAAGGTTGAGGAAACCAAAAACTCGTGATTTGGTAAATGAAGTGAGCCGAGGCAACACAAATGTAGAATGAGCACAAGTGAAGTGTGACTTCTCCCTCCAGCATGATGCGATCGATAGAAATAAACTTGGGATGCAAAACCAACCAGTTCCTTGCCCAACAAATGTTTCGATGTGTCCGACTTCTTGAATATCAATTCCAGAACGTCCAGTGGTCGGATGAATTGGTTCAAGGTCATTTCTACCCCATGCACTTGTTCGAATTTATTCACGGGGACAATTCCTTTTTTGTTTGTCTTGCTACTTTCCTTTTTTCAGAATGCCTTGTTCCATATTTTGCATTTTTGCCATTATTTGAAATTATATGAACAATGAATCCATACACATGCACCATTGGTATGATAAGACAATAAGAATTTAAGTAATTTGCGTACTCTGGTCAGAGTGGTATGATTTGGATTTCGCCACTGCGTTGTTAAGGTGTGAGTGACGCCAGGTTACACAAATTGCAGCCTACGGGCATTTCATGCATTGTTTGCACAACTCAGGTTGCCACGTGGTTCATGAGCAGTAAGTGGGACCGAAGCAAGTCTCGGTTGTGGATCGATGGGGTGACGTGTCCAGGTGGTGCTAACTCGCCACCGAAGGGTGGGACGGCTCATCGACTCAACTTGAAGGCAGTCATGCTGCAGGAACAGCCACTTCTCACCTATGGCAGCCACAAGGTGCGCTTTGCCTCATTCTCATGCCTAAGCATAGAGAAATGACAGAGGTAAGAACGCTTACAGATCTGACATTTAAAAGTTACTTCTGCTGTGCCCAAAAGTCCTCAAACTCGTCAGTTGGTGAAATCCGTTACCTTTCTATTTGTCGTTTACCTTCCATGCCAGGCTTCGAAGGCGAATTCGACCAGTAGAATGGGAATTCCCAGTGTTTTGATTCAACTGTGCGATGAAGAATTTGTACACAGAGGCTTTTCATTTGCAGCATCTTGTGAGCTGTTTGATGTTGAAGGACACCAACAAGCGTAGTTGCCCATTGACACGTCTTATTTCGTGGGAAAATCTCCACGTCAGTGTGGTATAAATAACACTGAAACTTAGCCATGGTAGCCTTATATTACCAATTTTAGTGCAATTCATTCCAAACCACAGATAAATGCGACAGATCGGTGAAAAGTAGGCAACTTGTAAGAAAAGTGACCTCAGTAAATAGGTTTGCTGTGCAATAACAGCACAAAGCACAAATGTGCATGATCCTCCCAGCAGGCTGAACTTCATTGTGCTCTTGGGTTGTTGTCCTTTACTTAAAGTCCTAATTGAATGGCAAGCGTACCCAATGGATTCGACATGGCCATGCCTACATCGAATGAGGGTTTTATTGTGCATTCACGGCTGCAATGGTCCCTTGCTAATATGTTGCTGCCTGGACTTGTAAACAACTGCGGCAACTGAAAGTGCCGCTTGAAAATCAACTTTAAATTAGGCTTGGCTGATGAATTGCCTTAACGCTACGCAGGAAGACGTGCAATAAGACGAAATGGAGAGGAGGCAGGTGAGTGCTTCACGCAGCAAGTATTCTTCTTGGTCCCCTGATTTGTGGTTTCCATGTGTTGGTCTTTGCTCATTTCGGCATTAGTCTTACAAATCAAAAGGTGAGCAATGTGGGTGAAAATGCGGGAGGTGGAAGCGAAGGTAAAAAGAACTGTGTTGGTATTCACAAACAGTAAATATTTCCAGCATGGCGATGGATCAGTGAGAAAAATTTGAGTTCGGTATTTGAATAGTGTAAAGGAGGTTAGTAATGAGAAGCAGGAAACCCATGCACAATTCCTATTAGATCGCAATAAGTCAACGAATACATCAATGTTTGCATGCAGCTAACTAATCTGAACCTCTGCATTGTCGAGAACGTATTGCGGCATTTCGATTAACTTTTGCAATTTATGCACAGACTATCTGTGTTACCCTACCCGCCATTCATTTTCAAGCTAATTGCATGGTGTTGAAATGCGCAGTAAACTGTGTAATGAAGATTTGTTACCGTCTTGCAAGTGAAAGTACATTTCTGGCCAAAGGCTATCACTGTCCACCTAATTATTGTATAAAAATGTGATGCAGAAACGTCTACATGCAGACGTTCAGAACCGTTCATAGTTGCTGCTTTTAAGCGACTACTTGATTGCATTCTCCTCTTCGTCGCGCTTTACCAAAGAGTTACCGTCAACTTGTCAACGAAACAGGCATTGGCTGTCTCTGTTGATTTCGAGAAATTGTTCTTAGCTGTTCTTTCTCGGTCTCTAGCGCTCACATATCTGGCGAACGTCAGTTTTGGAATCGAGGAGTGTCACTCGCAAAAGTGGAGTTGGCAAATGTGAGGTAGTATATTAGGTAGCATTCCAAAGTGCTTGACACTACAGAACTTGAAAATATTTACTTCTTTTGGGCATTCTATGAGTAATTCTAGGCAAAGAAACATTCAGTCATTTAGACTACATAGAAATCTCACAGGAATGTTAGACTTAGTAGTAGCAACTTCCATGGTACCTTTAGGCACATTTGCCTTTCGAACTACTGACCCTTGTCCTGTCGTGATCCCCAGTCATCCTACCCATGGAGGCAAACTCCGAATTTGCGTAAGAGCAGTGACTAACATCGGTCGTTCGGTCATCAATTGCTCTTTAGCCAAAGGAGCAAAGCGTCAGGTTAAAGCAATGCCTTATGTGGCTGGTACCGAGCAAGATGGATCAGTTGGAATTAGCTCACCTTGGTGTGCTTTATTTGAATTCTTTGGACTGACAAGTGAAAGGAATGCTTGATGCGCTGCTATCACGAGTAGCGTACTAAAGAGGGAAGAGGAACAATGAAGGCGGAACGGTCGCTTGCAAAGCACTAAAGGCAAAGTGTATCTGTGAGCTTTCCTTACATGGAGGACTCTCTTCACTTGCCAATGCATGAAATGCATGGCAATGGATAGTAATCAGCAAACAGTGGGCGCTAGAATGCTCTGGTGCCTAATACATGGCCTTGTGGCAAACACATCTAAAGCGTAATCGAAGGGTATTTTAAAGTCCTAGTGCACTGTCATACTAACGACAATCAGGATGGTGAGCTGGAAATAAACTTACTAATGCTAATAAATTAGCGAAGCCAAAGCCTGATTGCGAATGTGTTGATTCGCACGATCATTTGTCAAAGAGAATACTTTGTTCCCTCAATAATTGTAGAGCATTTCCTTTTCGATCCAACCAAATATTTGGTTTGGGTTTTTCATCTTTTGTCCATTTTGCAACATTTAAAGAGACAGCATGATCAAATGGATAGTTTTGGTTTGAGACACTGGACAAATTGATCCAGCCTTTTTCATGGCAGTTGGAAAGTAGAAGTTAGGAGGCAGAATATTTTGCAAATGACGCGACGCTTCGTACAGTCCGAAACTGGGTACACAACCATAAACTGAATGCATCGAGTGCAGTAAATCTCTCCCGCGATCCACGGACGGTGTCTGGACAATAATAATAATAATAATAATAATAAGAGTAATCAAAATGACAAAGACCTCTGGTAAGATTTGTAGCACATGCTATGAGGAACTGCATGATGGTCTTAAGAGTATCATTAAGTCAATTAAACGAAGTCTGTCGCGTTCGGATTCTTTCGGTGCTGTTATACACGAGGGTCGAAAACTCAGCAGCGCTTACTTGAATGTGCTGATTAACCTCAAGGTTGAGAGTGATTATGCCTGATGGCATGCCGGTACCAAACAGACCCAAATAAACTGTGACTCAGTGACTGCGACTAGCGGACTCGGCAGTTTGCAGTGACTTGCAACTTTGGTCTAACTTGGTCACTTCCTACATGGCGGGACAACCTGCGCTCAACACGCAATTGTCTTTGTATCGGTTGGTACCGCAACTCTTACCAAGTCACAAGAATTGAACTCATTCCTCCACCAGACTGTAGTCATTCTGGTAAAAATCCATCCACACAGCAAAGCTTACTCCTCATGGAATCGGTCATTCCATAAACGCAAAAGCAATCGCTCTTCTGATGCAGCATGCTCAGCAATCAACTGCTGTCACAGTGTTATGTAACTTCCGTATTTCAGTAATAATAGGAATCGAACTGACGAGTTTCATGAAAGGGTGAAATTGATCCCCCGCTTACTTTGTCACAGGCTGGATAAAGTGGAAAAGCAAGCAACGGGGCCGTAGGTTGAGGGCGGGCGAAGTGCTTTGTGTGGTTAACCTATGCTGCAGCAGTGGTCTTCTGGGCGTATTTGTGTCCTCTAATAAACATATTTGGACAGCGAGATCTTCGGGATCTGATGTATGGATACATTGTGGGACATGATACGATAAGTTGGGAGCTCAGTTATGGGACAAAATCGAAGGGTCTTGATGAATGCAGGGTCATTAATGTCCATCGCACCACCAACAGCTTTGCAGTTGGGACTTTGGGTACTCAACTTCTCCACAATTTCCTTCGTTACAAGTCATTCTACAGCGATTTTGGGATGACCTGATCGTTTAACACGCTAGGTAAATGCAATCACACGAGGCACTTAGCTTCGAGGAACATGATGAAGCTTGCCACACACTTGCTCACTTCTTAATCTTATTATTAAGGTGCAGATATTTTCAAGATGTTTGGACATATATGAGAGACTAAACATGAAGACTACCCCTACGATGTGTACTACGGCTTCGCTTCCAGTTACCTCATGACAGGTAGTCTCAAACCCATTTACTGACGTGTTCTATGAGCTCGTTTTGGTGTCTAAGTATTAGCTCATGAGCTTTAACCAGCGTCCGTGATGGAACATTCATCTCTTTTGAATTTGAGTGCAGAGCTACAGCAGAAAAAGGGTTGTGAACCTCCTGTCGCTAACTGTGATGCCTAAGCATGACTGAGGCTTGTTAATTTCATTCACCATAGTCAGTGACTTCTATTGCACCATAGTCATGCAATTAATCTCCGAGTTTTACTCTCCGGCTTCGTATACGCAGGAAACTACCCTTTTTGGATGTCAGTTTGGTGACAACAGGTCCCATCAATGCCATTGCTACACTTACTAAACAATCGCAAAGTACATCCGCAGCAAATTCAATTAATCACGCCACCACTGAGAACATGAATACAACGCAATCTCAGTCAGGGTGATTTCTAGTGGCATTCATCTTCAACCTAATTCATGTGGCGTAATCTGCTCTCTCTTACCAAACTGATCCATCTTACTCGTTAAGTGATAGGTAATCGCACGAGCTGCCAACACTGGACACATGATGCTTTAGTCATTTAATACAGTCATTTGCATTTCCCTATTGCTAATTGCAAAATCACTCAGACCAGAACTCCCAGAACTCAGGGAATAAGCAATTTGCAATGTTAAGGCAGTTCCTGCAGACATTTTGCCACAACGTTGCTAGACCCGTTTTTAAACTGGTATTTGCATGAGCTTCCAAAGTCCTCCTTATCAAATCACCCAAACAAAAGTATCAAAAACGAGGGTATAAAAGCACATCATCAGTGTTGCATACGTAGAGGATCCAATTGCATAAGGTGGGCAGAGTCATCAACTTGAGCATTCTCAATTCTTTGAGAGAGCACGTCGTAGAGACCCCAATTCAACAGATTGCTCCAGTCGGTATAGGTTGGATTGAAGTTCTTGATACAACATAGCCGCCATTTGGTTTGCATGGTAGCCAGCAGATGGCTGTTGTTTTGTCCAAGGTTCTGGTGGAATTTCATGAGACAACTCATCTCAGTTTACTTATCCACGAGCCCACTGACAAAAACTACGATAAGTAGCGTCTGATGGGGTTCGAGGGATTCTAGGGTGTCATGTTTTGCCAGCAAGAAAGTGAATTAATTTAATTGAAGGTGGCTTTGTTGTCAAATGAAATAAGTGCAAAAAGTAATTTTGTCCTTATCTGCTAGCATCTGCTAAAGGAGATGAGTTGAGCAAGCCCGTTGAGGTAGGAGAAATTGCTTGCAAAGCATTGATCAGTGGGACGACGTGGAAGGCGCACAATGTCAAACGACTGCTTCATCAGAAAAGTGAAAACACAACTTGTCGCGCATTCACTTCACTTAGTACCAGCATGACTGTGAAGGAGAATATGTATTGCTAAGCGTAAAGACAGCGAAAGATCAGCGGTTGGAAGGAGGAGTGTGAGCAGCTCTTGTGTGCGTATGCGTGGAGAGGATCTTCACGGGGAAAGGTTCTCGTCATAGCCATGAAATTCGATGATTCCCAGTCTAGTGGCTTCGCCTGCACAAGCAACAATCTCAAGTTGGCAAACCTCTTTTCATTTAACTACAAAGTCACGAAGAAGATTGGTGATTTATTGAGAACTTGAGGAATGAATTTGCATAATGTTTGGTGAACTACTGTTCTAGATGGCTCAAAATGAGTAAGATATGCGCAAGCATTGTGGATTTGGCATTGGGTTGGACACAGCTCCTAAATCTTAGCAAAACTTCATTCATTGCATTATTCTCGTCCCTCTTTTCTCTCTATTCACTTTCTCTTCACTTAGCAACCGGCCATTGAATTATTAATGTGAAGTCCCTGAGTACAGAGCTACGTCCTCCAAATTAATGAATGAAAGGCAGTTGATGGAGGCTCGCTCGAAGCAGTGACAACTCTCATCGCCGTGCCTCCCAATGCTTACTCAAGCTTCCGGGTGCAAGGGCCTCCGCGTAAGACTCAAGATGGTTGATTTAATTGTCAACACGTACCATTCCTCTTAAGTTGGTGCAAAAATCGGCATTTTAGTAAATCATTTAAAGACAATTAATCGCTTAACGAAATTAAAAAATTCAAAAGATATAAATGCTCCTCCGCCTTGAGTAAAAGTTGAAGGATTACTGTTATTTTCTACTATGAATGGCAGAAGAGGTCTCTTCATTCCACAAAGTAACATTGGCATTGTCTGCACCTGCTCCTTCTTTTAAGTGAACTATGAGGCGAAACATTTGGCATTGTGTTTAGCATTGGATAAGCGACATTTCAGGGTAACATTTTTGCCGCATTCCGTTGAATGCTGATTGTACATATGGTTGTGTGCCACTCGTAATGAGGCAAAATCCTCACTCATCTCGTAACTTCTGTTGAGGTGTGCTCCAACCGAGAATGTAAAATGGAACCGAACACAGCGATATTGAGACAAGTCAAAATCGTTTGCATGTAATGCTTTAATAGTTTGGCGACAACTGATCATGCCGATTCAGGTCGTCTAATTATTCGACAGAGTAGCTCGTGAAGAATCCACGTTTGCTATGTCCAATTTGCTGTTGTCACAACCCCAGTATCCAACTGCTCATTTCTCTGGCTTTTACATTCGAAGCCTCATTTTCGTTTCGTGCAGCGTAGTCTAGTCTTTTCGTCAGTTCCTTTGCAGTGCATGCTTAATATCACTGCATTTAATCTGATGGATATCAAGCGCGGCTGCAAGTGAAAGGGTTCCATCAGTTTCTGAGGTTACGGTGGCACATCTTTTATTCAACTCAATCGCCTTCTCCTATAAAGACGATGATGGAATTGTTTACATCTCAGTAGACCTGATGTTATCTTCTCATGCTACAAGCAATTCACACTGGCAGTGAATGCGCGGCAGCAGATCGAACTGTGGAGTTGTAGATGGGAGGCATCGAGTTCCTGATGCGTGGTCATCAACCCACATCACCAGCCCTGTCCGCCTCTAGGGCTGCATGTTTTGATAAATGGAAAAAGCCTGCTCGTCTCACTTCCATCACAGGTGTCACCAATAGCGAAGGTCAGCGAGAAGTTTGTAGGAGCTTAACATCGTCTCTTTAACATTGACGCAAACACGTCAAATTCGTCCTCCTCAGATGAATATCAACTGCTTCGTGAGGGCACAGGTCTGAGTCGGTATGATCGTATAAGATCATGGGAAGGAACCAGAGAGATGGGGATTCAGGCATTTTACCCGAAATGTTGCTCAGGAAGAGTGCCATAGATGCACAACGCCTCTGAAGCAGACATCTGAGCTTAGATGCACCTCTCGTATTACACCGTCGACGCAGACGGCATAGCTTCCCTTCCTCATCCCCCTCCATCACTTTGCTCATCTGTGACACCTCATTTTTAACTCCTTCTTTGCAGCCCTACTGACCGATGCCACGGATATCATAACAGCCTTTTCTCATCAAAGTGCTCAGCATCACCTTCTCCATACCTATTTACTTGCAACCTCTTCCCCACCTTCGCATGCAAAGTTTGCGTCGCCAATGGCGTAGGCGTCAGTCAACTACAGCTACCACAGTTGGACGCAGTAGTAGCCTGTACCATTATTCAGCTGTGCGCCGGTGGCACCTTTGCATCAGCTAGTCACCGCTTTCCTCCAATTGGTGCAAACTTTCTTTGTATCTTGCTTCCCACCTTCACTGCAACTCAATAGGTCGTGTCTGCTTAAATTACGACAGCGAAGTAGGGAAAGAGCTTTCTGCTGTTAGCGCATGTGCGACCGACCCGTTCATCGCCTAAACCCTTCAGTCTCACTTTCATAAGCAAACATTATTTCAATTTGAATTACATTAATTCACATTTACCTGTCTTCTAAAATTTAATCTGATTTAGCTGTGCGGATTTAATTGTAATGATTGCATGCCACTGATATGTAGCTTTCACTTGCGTGTGGGCGTCAATCAACAGTTTTACCAAAGCATGCCTTTATTGGCATCATGGATAGCGTAAAAGCATTTCTATTGCCATTCAAAGGAGGAGCAATAGCTTTGTTCAAGCATTCACTTCTTTTTATTTGTGCACGTTAATCTTAACTTTATTAAGCAAGGACATTTTCCTCTACAATTATTATTTTGATCTGCAGCATACAATGATACAATGCTTAAGATAAGTGCGGAGCACCATATTAATGGTCCTCACCGAGTCCACGTAGAACCCCAGATCTCGTTGCAGTAATCCAGGTTACCCAGTAGCGTTGGTAAATCAACAGAGGCAGCAAGGAGCTAGCCAGCTAGCTAGCAATGGAATCATCCTTGTCATCGGATCATATACTTCACCATATATAGTGACTAGATTAACATCAGCTTCTCACGTATGCCAAAGAGTTTTTTTTCACGCAGTTGCGTCACTTTGTAAGAAGTGCTTCAGCAACATCCCTTTGAACGCAGCTTACTTCGTCATTTGATTACTGATGACAGATGAGTTTACTGATAACAGCTCACCCTCCTCCACAAGCACTGAGTAGTCACACTTAGTAATCACGCATGGCCGTAATGATGTGGTTGTCCTTTTTAACTCACATTCCCATCTCTCCATTCATCCATGCATAAACTCGCTACAGCTTGGAATGAATAGCACAGGACAACATTCGAATGCATTAATAGAATGGAGTGGCTTTTTTCTACCTGACAATATGCACGTTTTTTTGGCCTGTGTGCCGCAGTCTGGCTGATCGGGAAATATTTAGGCACCGACTGATATCAAGACGAAAATTGTTGCTGTAAGCGCTATCTCAGTGTAGATGAATACTCAAAGTCTTTCCTTTCAACCTCTCATCAAATTAGTGCATTATGAGCATATGGTTTCGGGCTAGCAAGATGGAGAGGTAGAGACGCAGTAGAAGACTTCATATCCTTGCGTGATTGCAAGATCGTGGCTAGTGAGGGTATCCACAAGTTTTTAGATCCAGTGAAAGGTAAACGTTCATCTCACTGCACTGACGACAATCAAAAATCGACTTTTTTCAAGGTAATGATCTAATAGATGGTCTATTCCCCTAAAAAGAAGTCAGTCTGATGGGTGGGCAGGCGGAAGATGCAGATGAGCTTTCTGATTTCAAATAACAGCTCCCCTTTTACCGATTGAGAGGGACAAGAAATGACTGCACGATTAAATCTCGAATGCAACGATTTTAACAAAGCGAAGAAGATTGGTGGAGCTGAGGCAATGCAGATGATCAAGTTGCTGAAGGCTCATGTTCATCCTGTCGGTCATGACAGTCTGCGTCATCAGAGGAGTGCGGTAACCTACCTTCGCCAGTAGGCTGAGAATGGAAATAGAGATTAGCATAATGTCTATCAGTGGGGCTGACGTCGATGCAGCGGAATTTACAAGTCTCGGCGATATTAAGGAGCAACCGTGCCAAAAATGCGCACAACAGTTAAGACATCCAGTGAATATTATTTAAGAGGGCTCATTTTGCGTAAACACATGTGCCGTGAATTGTTGAAAGTAGTTATAGCATTTGGCATTGCATGATGTCTGGTGCGACACTGGTTAAACTGGCAGTGAAATGCATCAATAGAAGGGAAGTTTCATTTTAAAAGTTAAATTAAATAGAGCTGAAATTTCCTGATTTGCTAAGAGTTCATTAAAAGAACAAAGACCTCTTGCGTGTATTGGTTTGTGCAAGGACCTTGACTGCGCTTGAAGATACTTTGTATGCCGAGAGAGGTGTTGTGTTAAAAGTCAATTCTCTAGAGCACAAGAATACGCATGACGATTGTATAAGTGCTTGAAGTATCGTGCAGCACAATCTACCATCCAATGTGATGTTGCAAAACAAATAACGCTGTAGGAATTTCTTTCCTCTCTTCCTTTTCCATTAAACTACCCCACGTACAAGAAGCTTGAATTTTCCCGAGTATTTTTTGCTGCATTAGGTGAAACATTCAGTCAGTAGATAGCTTTATAGCAGGAGTTAGGAGGTGAGCCAATCTGTGGCATCAGAATCGGTCTACGCCTCCATACCATATTTTCACCGTCAATTTCTGTGCTAGTTGACACCTGCGCGAATAGACTGCCAACTCATCCTTTGGTAAGCATTACATTAAGGATCTCCTATTTCCGTAAAAAGCGACGGCTAACTTCGCTGATAATGCGTTTGCACTTGCAATGTTCTCACTTAAAACAGCCAACCAGCACACTTGAGACTCTCGGTCAACCAGATAACTCGAAGTTGCAAAGGGCTCATAAGGTAGCACGCTGTAAAATGGTAGTGATTTGAAAGCTAGTAGTAACTCAGACATCTGACCTCACAATACCATGTCATCATTTACATGAATAAGAGATTCATCACTCAGCCTTTGACAAACTGATTCTTCTCAGTTACAGAATAGCCTCATCGAAGACATAATGAAGGGCATGTCATGTTTTAGCAAACTCTGCACACTCCATGTAATTGGATCCTCTACGTATGCAACACTGATGATGTGATTTTATACCCTCGCTTTTGATACGTTTGGTTGGGTGATTTGATAAGGGTGACTTTGGAAGCTCATGCAAATGCCAGTTTAAAAACGGGTCTAGCAACGTTGTGGCAAAATGTCTGCAGGAACTGCCTTAACATTGCAAATTGCCTATTCCCTGAGTTCTGGGAGTTCCGATCGTTGTGCTCGAGTGGTTTTGCAATTAGCAATAGGGAAATGCAAATGACTGTATTAAATGACTAAAGCATCATGTGTCCAGTGTTGGCAGCTCGTGCGATTACCTATCACTTAACGAGTAAGATGGATCAGTTTGGTAAGAGAGAGCAGATTACGCCACATGACTTAGGTTAAAGATGAATGCCACTAGAAATCACCCTGACTGAGATTGCGTTGTACTCATGTTCTCAGTGGTGGCGTGATTAGTTGAATTTGCTGCGGATGTACTTTGCGATTGTTTAGTAAGTGTAGCAATGGCATTGATGGGACCTGTTGTCACCAAACTGACATCCAAAAAGGGTAGTTTCCTGCGTATACGAAACCGGAGAGTAAAACTCGGAGATTAATTGCATGACTATGGTGCAATAGAAGTCACTGACTATGGTGAATGGAATTAACAAGCCTCAGTCATGCTTAGACATCACAGTGTAGCGACAGGAGCTTCACAACCCTTCCTCTGCTGTAGCTCTGCACTCAAATTCAGTGGAGATGAATGTTCCATCACGGACGCTGGTTGAAGCTCATGAACTAATACTTAGACACCAAAACGAGCTCATAGAACACGTCAATAAATGGGTTTGAGACTACCTGTCATGAGTTAACTGGAAGCGAAGCCGTAGTGCATATCCTAGGGGTAATCTCGATGTTTAGTCTCTCGGATATGTCCAAACATCTTGAGAATATCTGCACCTTAATAATAAGATTAAAAGTGAGCAAGTGTGTGGCTAGCTTCATCATGTTCCTCGAAGCTAAGTGCCTCGTGTGATTGCATTTACCTAGCGCGTTATAAGATCAGGTCATCCCAAAATCGCAAGCCTTCACCGACTGAGTTAATCGCTGTTGAATGACTTGGAACAAACACAGTTGTGGAGAAGTTGAGTATTCAAAGAGCTAATTACAAAGTTTTGATGGTGCTATGGACATTAACGACCCTACATTCAGCAAGACCCTTCGATTTTGTCCCACAACTGAGCTCCCAACTTATCATATCATGTCCCACATTGTATCCATACATCAGATCCCGAAGATCTCGCTGTCCAAATATGTTTATTAGAGGACACAAGTACGCCCAGAAGACCACTGCTGCAGCATAGGTTAACCACACAAAGCACTTCGTCCGCCCTCAACCTACGGCCACGTTGCATTCTTTGCCACTTTATCTAGCCTGTGCAAAAGTTCGATTCCAATTACCACTGAAATACGGAAGTTACTTAACACTGTGACAGCAGTTGATTGCTGAGCATGCTACTTCAGAAGAGCGATAACTTGTTGCGTTGATTGAATGACCGATTCCATTAGGATTAAGTTTGGCTGTGTGGATGGATTTGTAGCAGAATGACTACAGTCTAGTCAAGGAATGAGTTCAATTCTGATGACTTGGTAAGGGTTGTTGTACCAACCAAGACAAAGACAAATGCGTGTCGGCCGCAGGTTGTTCCGCCATGTAGGAAGTGACCAAGTGTGCCCAGGGTTGCGAGTCACTGCAAACTGCTGAGTCCGCTAGTCGCAGTCACTGAGTCACAGTTTATTTGGGTCTGTTTGGTACCGGCATGTCATCAGGCATTTTCACTCCCAACCTTGAGGCTAATCAGCACATTCAAGTAAGCGCTGCTGAGTTTTCGACCCTTGTGTATAACAGCATCGAAGGAATCCGAACGAGACAGACTTCGTTTACTTGACTTAATGATGCTCTTAAGACCATCATACAATTCCTCATAGCATGTGCTACAAATCTTACCAAAGGTCTTTGTCATTTTGACTACTCTTATTATTATTATTGTCCAGACGCAGTACGTGGATCGCGGGAGAGATTTACTTGCATTCTTTTTCCCACCAACGCATGCAAAGTAGCAGCAAATTAAACACAAGTTCGACCTAGATGCTTGGAAGAGCAGCCTGTATACCGCCTAAAGGAACGAGCATCCCGGCGTTACGCAAAATGAAGGTGTGGAACAATGCAGGAAGAGTCTCTTCAACTAATCTCTACCAGAGTTAAACATTGAGAATATTGCCCCGCAAATCGCCAGCTTAACTTCATGAAGGCGTTTAATGTGATAAAATGGATCGCAAGTGACGCCAATGTGACTGCGGCTAAAATCAGTGCAGCAGGAAGAGCGGTATCTTGCTTACTCACAAATTTATCTTAAGACAATCAGCGAGCCATGATGCCTCATTTGAAATTGACCAACACAAATTGGCGTCTCGGACATGATTACATGACGAGTCACATCCCAGCTATGATTGCTGACACCTGTAAGTGTGGCATTGCTCCAACTGAAACCTCCCTCACTATGCATAAGTGCTGTTTAAAATGCACGCATACTACTCATTTCATGAAATAAGCAGCACAGTGTCTTATAATTACCTGCTGCAAATTGATGTTATTTGCGATTATCAAATTAATATGACATAAAGTAGCTAACAAAAATAGATTTGACAAGCAAGCTTATCAAACGTATTAAAGATGAATGTGAGTTGTTGTAGTAGACGCCCCAATTAGCAACGTCTGTGTACAGTTATGATATGAAATGATATACTTGAGGTTGGAGACCATCCCTGACCTCCTTCATAAGGTCAGGCAACTTGCACGTACGCACGAACCACTCTCCTGCTGTGCTTGTGTGTTTGGCCTAAAAATCTCCCAATTGAATCACCGTTTCTTTGCTGCACATTATTCTACCTTCTTGTGTGCAATTCCATGTGTGTGTTTGTGTTTAAATGGACTGTGCCGAAGTCGTGCTGACCACAACTGAATGTTGACTTTGTTCCGCAGGCCTTTCGGCAGTCAACTTCGCACAACTCACGCATGAACCATGCCACATGGACACAAAGGCCTGATTTCTACTGCCCTGGATTCCTCTTTCGCTCAAATTCAACATTACGACTAGCGGTCTTGGTTGGTAAAATACTTTAGGGCTTTTTATTGTAAGGCACTGCAGAGACCATCTTTAGCAAACTTAGCAATTCTGTTGATATAAACTATTAATGCTAACATCCAGGATAAGCATCAAAATGCTTTCTTGATTAAGTAATCAAGCTTTTTACAAATTCGTTATTTGTGCCGTGGGCTGACCAAAAAGAAGCGAACACTTGTGCCTCATTATGGCAACTTTGCCTGGGTCGCCTCATACGATTTGTGGGAATGGTGGCGATTGGGCATAAATGAACTTACTACTTTAGTCGATGGCTCCCTCTCCCCCTGTTTCCTGTCCGGACTACAATTAGGAACGTGGGATCACAGCAAATCTACTGCTTTTATCTACTGAGTGGTCCATGAGAAGCGCCAATTAATGAGAATGCAACTACTTCCAAGTGTTGTGCCTGCTTTGCCTGTCATAGGACGAGATGACGCTTCCCAATGGCATCTTTGCCAACGAAGAAAGCAAATGAAGGCATAATCAAGCACACCAAATGGCACGAGCTTGGCAGTGGATGATGAAAATTGGATCCAATCTTTAATATTGATGCGGAACTCATTCAGGTTGGTCAGATCCTACAGAGCAACGTTTGTTGTTCAGAGTGTTGGCAGCATTGGAGACAATTAGTTTGGGACGATTCGCATTCAGTAAAATGGATAAGCACAATATCTAAATCCTCATCACCATTAATTAGCTTAACAGTCATTCAATCAACGACCTTAGTGACCACTGAATGTCAGTCCAACTGCCTCAACCACCACCTCCATCGTTTCTTACAACATATCTACTTCACCTGCCCAATCCAAGGTGACCGAGCAATGCGATGATTTGAAGCATTCCACGCACTACCGTAGATGGCAGCTAATTTATTTGACGGAGAGTGGGTCCAATCAAAGCCACTCTTCACAACGACGTGCTGCTTGAAGGCCGACAGGTCTGGTGGTCGTGGTTGGTGGATGCGAACCATGAACTCGATTCATCCCGCTCCAAAACTTCACAGTCCGACTTGCGACCACGCATTTACTTTCGGAGTGAATGCCTCATGACGCAAGCGCATGACATCACGTCCATTGTAAATCTAAACAATGTCAATGAAAAAAGCAATGAAAGATGGATAAGAGATGTATGATTGCGAAATTGGGTACTGATAGCACCCTTTCAATTACAATCGTGTTTGGTGTTCGTCAGCAGAGGACAGTGACACGAAACTGGTACTGCAAAGTCGCTGACGGAAAGACTGAATTTGGCTGGAACAAATAAAAATGAGACAATAAATGTAAAATTACGGAAATAACCAAGTGGATGCTGACGTTGTGACAGCAGGAAAGGAGGCACAGCGAATGTGGAATTCGTACCTATCAAATTTATCGTAAGAAAAGCGACCGCGATCGGCATGATTAACAATGAACATAAGACACGGGGTGCGCTGAACCAACGAAGCCTTGTATGCAAACGACTTTCACTTCCCTGCACACCACAATACATCCGTCCATCAGTCTTCACTAACATTCTGATGCAATAATTCTTGCGACCCAGATAACATATCTTCATTTTACTTGACTTAAGCGAACACAATTATTTCTCCGATTCCTCGGGCAGTCAGCGAATCGCATCAGAAGGTACAAACATGTACATCCACATCGAAAACAGCCTCTCCACTTTCATCCTCCGTCCCACTCTGCCATCCGCTGTGCTGCGGCCCACTTTGCAGTCGCGCTTCGAGTACACTTCAACGGAAGTCACAAGAGCAGTGGAAACCTCGCTCCAGTGGCAATGTGTGTTCATACAGTGGAGTCAGCTATGCCAACGCCTCACTGTCTTTGCTCCCACTCCATTCCATCTCTTTGGTGTTCCTTACCTCTAATCTACTTAAGACTGCTTTAGCACTTGCTTGTTTGTGCCACAAATGTATGTTCTTGTGTCCTTATAATTGGATCTGACTCAATAGAGGTGGGAAGATATCGAATTTGCAGTCTAAAATTGTGTACAAAGAAACGCAAGATATCAAGCAGGCGCATAGTGAAAGCACAATGAATGAAGGATCGACACATACTCTACAATTCTGTCCTTTTGCTCTCAAATGAAATGCGTATTTCCTTGTAAATTAGGTCAATTCCAAAAGACATGTACTTCAAATAGAAATGAAGCAGTGCAACTGTTGCACACCTACAGGTTGAGTTAAGGCCGACAGACTCACAGGCGAACACAAATCCCAAATTCCAACAAAACCGCATTACTTGCACTAAACTAAACACCCTCTCCTATCTCAACCCTTTCTCTTGGCTTCGAAGCCCTGAGCCGACGTACTAATTTGAAGTGCCCAGAAAAAAGAAGTTACTCAAATAATTTGCGAATGGAAGTTAATGGAGGTGTACTCGAAGAAGCGACATCCCAGATTGCTGTGTCTCCTAATGCCTACCCAAACTTCTGGCTGAACAGGCCTGCGAAAACCACTTAAGAGAGTTAATTCAATCGCCAACGAGGACTATTCCTCTTGGCCTGGTGCAAAAGTTGACTTTTTGGCATTTCCATTAAGATCTGTTACGAATGCTTTGAGGCACCATTTGTCGACGACAATGTGGGAAGCTGAGTTGCAGTGCTCACTCCACTTGCTCACAATTTGCACGGACTAATTTTGCGTGCCCACAACCGCTGCATCGATGCGTCACGCAAAGGCACGAAGAGATATCGGCGAGTGGATTCAAGCGCTACTGTTAGTCCCTTCGTTGGACGGCGAAGAGGGTCTCTCTACTGCATAGGGAGACAGTAGCGTTGTCTAAGGCTGTTCTTCGTGTTAATGGCAGTATGAGACAAATTGTCCAGCATCGTGATCAATGTTTGATGAGCCGCCTTTTACAGGGTTCCCATTTTCGTCGTGTTCCATAGAAAACTAATTGTGCCCTTGATGGTGTGCCAGTCGTAATGAGAAAAGTCGTCCGTAAGATGATGGTCGCGCTTCCAATCAGAAAAGTCGTGGCAGAAGCAGGCGGTGGTGTAGAGTGTGCAGCATTGTTTGGCAACATTAAACACTATGCAAAATGGCTGAAGGGTGCAAATAATAACTCGCCATCTGGCCTGAATTCATATGAAATGGTGGGGAAGTAGGTCTTTGCGTAGGAAGAAGGCGCGCAATTGAATCGACATGCAGCTTTTCCTCAACCGCATCTATAAGCTGCTTTGCATGGCCTGCTTGACTGCCTGCACGCACCCTCATCCACTTGCACTGGTGGTGATTCCGACTTGTCTAAGTCTACGTATTGTTATCTCTTACAACAGCCAAAGCCCAATGTACTTACAAGAAGATGTATATTGCCAGAGCAACGTCCTGTGCAAAGAATCTCAAAGTTGTAGATAAACTGCCACAAGAAACATCTGCGTCATGTCGAATCTGTGATTTGCGAAGCAAAACTTGGTGTCATCTTCTGCCACCAAGAAGTAAATTTGTCAAATTGAAGAGTTCAGAACTTAATAGCTCTGCTATCAAATGGACTCAATGATGGAAGTCAATTTAGTCCTGTCCTGTTAGCATCCACTAAAGCATAGGATTTGGGCAGAATCATTCAGAGAGGTAAAATTGCTCCGGAGGCATTGAGTAGTGGCTGGCAGTGAGATACACACAAAATCAAACGGCTGCCTCATCAGGAAAGGAACGAAACTTGTCGCAAAGTCAGTTTGCTTAGCATCATCATGATTGTAAGTCAAAATATGTCTTCCTAAATGCAGAGATAGCAAAAGATGAGCGATTGGAAGGAGGAGGGTGAGTGGCTCTTGTGTGGGGACGTCTGTCAAGTGGTAATGTTCTCGTCACAGCACTGCAATTTGACGGTTCTCAGTCGAATGGCTTCGCGCACGCAAGCAACAATCTCAAATTGCCACTCCTTCCTGTGTAATCAACGACAAAACCGTGGGAAGATTGATAGTTTATTAAGGACCAAACGAATGAATTTGCAGTTTGTTTGGTGAACTACAAACTTAGTTTGTCTGAAAAAGAGTAACATGCGCGCAAGTATTTTGGCTTTGGCAGTGGGCTGCTTACAATGGCTGCGTCAAGGATAAAAGGTAGCTACTAGCAAAAACGATGAACTTCGGGAGCAATTCACTGAACTGTCCTGAGTCCTATCGGATGGCACGGGCATCAGTGTTGTCGCTGCTTCGAGTGAACCTCTTCCTTGCTGACACTTCGGCTTAAGGATTTGAAACCGAAGGAAATGGCTGTATGACTCGCAGTTATGCTGTGGATGAGTGTGCTGGAAAAGAATTTGCAGCTTTCCACTTTACCAAGGGGGATAACTTTACTAGCTGTTTTACATACCACTTAGGATAAAAGGTCCTACATTTGCTTAGTTGTGATCTGAAAATCTCCCGCCTCAAGCAAATTGCATTAGCTTCTCTCTGCCAACTCAGAAGTCACCGTCGAATTCCAATGCCACGAAGAGAGTCTTTCCACGTGGCAGTCCTCCTAAAGCATCCACACACAAACGCCACCCACCTTCCTCCTTCCAATCGCCTATCTATGTCACTCTTTATAGTATTCTAGCAAAATTTTGTTTTGCAATCATGATGACACTAAGCAGTTTGACTGCGCGACAAGCTTTGTTCCCTTCCTGATAACGCAGTCGTTTGACATCGTGTACATCCCGCTGCGTTTCGCTATACATTAATTCCAAATCAATTTTGCGCATTTCAGTAAGCTTTCCTAACTCTTATTTTCTAGCGGATGTTGGCAGGACGGAGTAAAATAAGCCTCTTTTATTACATCAATTTGACATCAAAATAATCTTTCTCTAAACTTTTGAAATTAACTGATTCACCTTCTTACTAAATGAACATGACATTAAATCTTGCATCGTACATCAGAAACGTGGCATCTTATCTCCAACTCCCAGCTTCTTCTGACATGACTTCGTACTACCAGTGGACGTCTTTTCCAAGTACACTTGGCTTAGGTTGGAGTAAAAGCTACGAATGCGTGGATGTAGACGAATCAGAGTTGCCACCAATGTGAATGGGTGAAGGTGTGTAGGCACCCAAATAGACCGTGCAATGTAGATTGTAGAAGAAATTGTGGAATAGCTTCCTTCTTACTATGCAAAGGCCTATTTCCCTATCATTCAATCTCACATCAGTACGAAGGTGTGTGAGTCCACTTAGGAGCAGTCACTTCTCGCACATTTCATCTCCATGTGTGCGTCACATGTGAGTAAGTACTTCCATGTTTCCTGCTTACTTTGACGCCGCGTACTTGTAAAGTGGGTTCATTGTTATGCGTTTGTAATAAAAGATTGCGAAAGCATTTGTGAGGGTCGGTAACTTCTGAGACGACAACGTGCTTCTACTACGCAGTCCTTGATGTTGGTGAGTGTTGAGGTCAAATTTGGGCAAAAGTGCATGTGCTACGTATCCTACGACAAGTGAGACACCACGGTGAAGTGATTCACTTGCTGGAGTACTGAATAACAGACTCCTTCTCTGCACATTCGTTCACAGTGTTGATTCATGTGTGTAGTACGTTGGTCGACTTGTATCATGATGCTCTGAGGGCAGATGGTGAAGGATTTACACCCTCCAGAATGTTGTCTGTAAATATGTTATTAAACTACATCATCCTGGGGGTTAATACATTGTAACATCGCCTTCCCTTTATACATTGATGGCGTGGCTGTTGAAACTAAGGGATTCGGTGATCGGATGAAAGGTAGGACCTTTAATTGCCTCAGATGCATAGTTTCCCACTTCAAAGTACCTAGCTACGTTCAGAAATGGCTTTTTTGTAATTCTGAATTAAAGTTTAATGAATATCAGCCTTTGTTTAAAAGTCATCATGCCCTGCCACACTTTCCTTACTTGGTCAAAATGCTTGCATCGCTTTGCGCTACTAGTGGATAGAAGTAGTAGCGTCGTGGCTACCTTCATAAAAATGATGCTTGACTCCACTTCAATGCTACAATATCAGCGCAAAGACCGCATACCAACAGTGTGCAGGCTTGTACGGTGATAAAAATATCCCAGACTTTCCCGTTGAAGGAGAAATGCGACAATCGCAACGGCCACCTCATTCACTTTACACACTCTTCTATACAGCATTTGCAAATTTCACCGTCAAGTCATCGTGTCCTCCCTAAGTTTCGTTAAAATTAACTTCAGATCTAGTTGGTACAGCAAGACTGCATGTAAAATTGCATGCAAAGAAAATGCTAACTGTTTTCACAGCACCGTGCCGCAATGTTTCTCACCCGTGCCAGAGAAAGCACCAAAATTATGAATGAGTGTGTTACGTGTTCCTCCGACATTAAGACAATTTAGAGTGTTATATCAATTGGAATTCGGTGCATGACAGATTGCGAAAACCCTTATCGTGCTGTCTTGAGGCCAACAGGGCTGAAACCACTGGTTGATGAAAGTAATTTCTTCCATTTCACAAAGGCACAGTTGGACTCGCTACCACACATTTACTACCGGTGTGAATAACTAGTGACGCAGGCACATATAACGGCGCATCTTTTCAGTAAACAGTTACACTGCGGTTTGTTACAAAAGAGGTGCAAGGATTAATAGGAGGTGTACGATCGCAACTTCGGGAACTGATGGGCTCCTGTTAACTACAATCGCGTTTCATACACGTCAGCTGGAAGGCAGTACAAGAAACCTGTGTGCCGGCAAGCCGACGATTTAACTGCATTTGATGAGAAAAACAAAAATGAGACTTTGGTGGTGGAACCAAGGAAATTACCAAGTGGATGCTGGCATTGTGACAACTGGATGTTGTGGAAAAAAACAGCCGAATTGGTATGACTTACTGTGCGTATAATACCTTGGTCATCCCTCCTAGACAGTAGCGCAAATCACAGAGCATGACGTCAAACAAACAGAGTCCTGTATGTAAAGGATTTCGACTTCTCTCAATGCCGAACTGCATCGCGATCAAAGCAGCACCCACCTCTATTGACACTCTGACTCGCGTCTTGCCTCTGGAATCTAGCTAATCAGAATGCAGAGCTAGTGACACACTACTTGTGACCCAAACAACGAATCTCCACCTTTTCCTGACTTAGGAGCTCACAGAAGATCTACAATGCCTAAAGACACTCAACAAATAGCTTTTGAACGTGTCACCGCTCTCATCTAAATCAAATACAGCCTATGGATTCCACCATTCCGTCCTCTCTCACTGCTTGCCACTGTGCTTGGACCCACTTTATAGTCGCGGTTCGGACGCACTTCAACAGAAGTCACGAGAGGAGTGAAAACGTCGCTTTAGCTATGATGTGGGTTTAACATTGACGCAAACAAGTCGAATGCAAATTAAATGGAACTCGTCCTCCTTAAATGGAAATTGGTTGCTGCGTGAGGGCACAGGTCCAGGTTGGTATGATCCCATAAGACGAGTGGAAGGAACCAAAGAGATGGGGATTCAGGCAGTTCACCCGAAATGTTGCTCAAGAAGAGTACCATAGATGCACAACACCTTTGAAGCAGACATCTGAACCCAGATGCACCACTCGTATTACGCTGTCGACGCAGACGGCATAGCTTTCCTTCCTCCTCCCCTTCATCTCTTTGTCCATCTGTGACACCTCACTTTTAACTCCTTCTTTGCAGCCCTACCGACCGATGCCACGGATATCATAACAGCCTTTTCTCATCAAAATGCTCAGCATCACCTTCTCCATACCTATTTATTTGCAACCTTTTCCCCATCATCGCATACAAAGTTTGCGTCGCCAATGGCGTAGGCGTCAGTCAACTACAGCTACCACAGTTGGACGCAGTAGTAGCCTGTACCATTATTCAGCTGTGCGCCGGTGGCACCTTTGCATCAGCTAGTCACTGCTTTCCTCCAATTGGTGCAAACTTTCTTTGTATCTCACTTCTCACATTCATTGCAACTCAATAGGTCCTGTCTGCTTGAATTAAGACGGTAAAGAAGGAAAGAGCTTTCCGTTGTTAGCGCATGTGCGACCGACCTCTTCATCGCCTAAACCCTTCAGTCTCACTTTCGTAAGCAAACGTTATTTCAATTTGGATCACATTAATTCACATTTACCTGTCTTCTAAAATTTAATCAAACAAAGCTGTGCGGATTTGATTGTAATGATTGCATGTCACTGATGTGTAGCTTTCACTTGTGTGTGGGCGTCAACCAACAGATTCACCAAAGCGTGCCTTTATTGGCATCATGGATAGCGTAAAAGCATTTCTACTGCCATTCAAAGGAAGAGCGATAGCTTTGTTCAAGCATTCACTTCTTTATATTCGTGCATGTTAATCTTAACTTTATTAAGCAAGGACATTTTCCTCTACAATTATTATTTTGATCTGCAGCATACAATGATACAATGCTTAAGATAAGTGCGAAGCACCATATTAATGGTGCCTACTGAGTCCATGCAGACCCTTACATCTCGTTGCAGTTATCCAGGTTACCCAGTAGCATCGGTAAATCAACAGAGGCAGCAAGGAGCTAGCTAGGTAGCTAGCAACGGAATCATCCATGCCATCGGATCATATACTTCACCATATATAGTGACTAGATTAACATCAGCTTCTCACGTATACCAAAAAGCCCTTTTCACGCAGTTGCGCCACTCCGTAAGAAGTGCTTCAGTAACGTGCCTTTAAACTCAGCTTACTTCGTCATTTGATTACTGATGACAGATGAGCTTACTGATAACAGCTCACCCTCCCCCGCAAGCACTGAGTAGACACACTTAGTAATCACGCATGGCCGTAATGATGTAGTTGCCCTTTTTAACTCACATTCCCATCTCCCCATTCTTCTATGCATAAACTCGCCACAACTTAAGTGAATAGCACAGGACAACATTCGAATACATTAATAGAATGGAGTGGCTTTTTCTACCTGACAATATGCACATTTTGTGGCCTGTGTGCCGCAGTCTAGCCGGTCGGAAAATATAGAGGAACCAACTGGTATCAAAAGGAAAATTGTTGCTGTAAGCGCTATCTTAGCGTAGATGAATACTCAAAGTCTTTCCTTTCAACCTCTCATCAAATTAGTGCATTATGAACATGTAGTTTCGGGCTAGCAAGATGGAGAGGTAGAGACGCAGTAGAAGACTTTATATCCCTGCATGATTGTAAGATCATGGCTAGCGAGGTTATCGACAAGTTGTTAAATCCAGCTCCCTACATCGCAATTCGTCCTGTCTCATTTTACACTGTTGGCAATGCTCAACCCTTCCTGGCGTCTTGGACAGCCCTAATTGCAAGGTGCTCAAGCTTGTATTACTAAGGCAAGCGTTGCGAAGGCGAAAAGACAGAGGTGGCACGGAAGCGCACCACTGAAAAGTTGCCAGAAACAGTAGCTTATCCATAATAAGCGATTTGACACTTTGGTTTGCAGAAGTATTTTTGCATTTAAAGCACATTGTGGCTCAATTACACAAAACTGGCCTCTCATGTGGGTCGAGTGAGTCCATGAGATGCTAAAAGTAGCAGCAGCTTAAACACGAGTTCGACCCAGATGCTTGGAAGAGCAGCCTGTATACCGCCTAAAGTAACGAGCATCCCGGAGTTACGCAAGATGAAGGTGTTGAACAATGCAAGAAGGGTCTCTTCATCTAATCTCTACCAGAGTTGAACATTAAGAATGTTGCCCCATAAATTGCTAGATTAACTTCATGAAGGCGTTTAATGTGATAAAATGGATCGCGAATGACGCCGATATGACTACGGCTAAAATCGGTACGGCAGCAGGAAGAGCAGTATCTTGCTTCCCCACATAATCATCTTAAGGCAATCAGCGAGTCATGGTGCCTCATTTAAAATTGGCCAACACAAATTCGCATCTCGGACGTGATTACATGGTTCATCCCTTCGGAGGCGTGTGTCACCGATCTCATGTGGTCGCCGGCGTAATCTGTCATTTGTTTGGTACTGACATCATCACAGATGGTCAGAATTAATTAATCAAATGTATGTTTTGACTAAAAACCTACGTATGTTTAAATAGAGCTAATTAGGTAAGGATATTTGCCTTCCTCATCATCCTGACTACAAATTTTACTAGAACCAACTAAAAAGTCATTTGTGGTCAGCACATCCCAAATCCATGCGGTGTGACCTACCACACAGAACCAAGCACCAAAGAATGACAACTTCATCAGAATTCTCCTCCTTCTAGGGACGTTCCAGCTTATAGAGCTGCTCCCGGAATCTAGTAGCACGTGCCAACAGATAAGAAAAAGGGAGCAGCAGTGCAGCATGCTTCGGCGGAAAAAAGGGTTGTGAACTTTCTGTCGCTACACTGTGATGTCTAAGCATGACTGAGGCTTGTTAATTTCATTCACCATAGCCATTGACTTCTATTGCACCATAGTCATGCAATTAATCTCCGAGTTTTACTCTCCGCTTTCCTGCACGCAGGAAACTACCCTTTTTGGATTTCAATTTGGTGACAAAAGGTTCCATCGATGCCATTGCTACACTTGCTAAACAATCGCAAAGTGCATCCGGAGCAAATTTAATTAATCACGCCAACACTGAGGGTGATTTCTAGCAGCATTCATCTTCATTCGGTTTCTTACGAAACCGACCCGTCTTACTCGTTAAGTGGTAGGTAATCGCACGAGCTGCCAACACTGAAAACATGATACTTTATTCATTTAATGCAGTTATTTGCAGTTATCCAATGCTAATTGCAAAATCACTCGAGCACAACACGCAAAATTACCCAGAACACAGGGAATGGGCAATTTGCACTGCTAAAGCAGTTCCTGCTGATAACTTGCCACAACGTCGCTAGAGCCGTTTATAAACTGGTATTTGCATGAGCTTCCAAAGTCACCCTTATTAAATCACCCAACCAAAAGTACCAAAAACGAGGATACAAAAGCATATCATCAGTGTTGCATACGTGGTGGATCCAATCACACAGGGTGTGCAAAGTCATCAACTTGAGCATTCTCAATTCTTGTAGAGAGCACGTAGTAGAGACCCCAATTCAACACATTGCTCCAGTCGGTATAGGTTGGATTAAAGTTCTTGATACAACATAGCCGCCATTTGGCTTGCATGGTAGCCAGGAGATGACTGTTGTGTTGTGCAAGGTTCTGGTGGAAATTCATGAGAAAACTCATCTCAATTGACTTATCCACGAGCTTATTGACAAAAACTACGATAAGTCGCGTCTGATGAGGTTGGAGGGATTGTAGGGTGATTGTTAGATCATGATTGAGCGTATGGTTGCGCCTGACTGCTGCGACTGCCTACTATATGCAGTGGATCTCTCGCACTTTTCCAATCATGATCTAACAATCACCCTAGAATCACTCGAACCTCATCAGACGCTACTTATCGTAGTTTTTGTCAATGGGCTCGTAGATAAATCAACTGAGATGAGTTGTCGGTCCATAGTATGCATGCTGCCTTCGACACAAGTTGTTACAAAGATAAGCCTGTCGTTTGCAACACCATTTGTGCTCTTTAAAAAGTTATGAGATGAATGATAGCTGAGAAGGAATAGCTCTGGCGGATGTAGGCAAATTGTGAATTCACGTGGCGACAGCCAAGCCAGGTGTGGGTCTCTAAACAGCCAAAGGTGTACAGGTCTTTGGTCCCGAATCTGCGGCAGCTCTGTTAAATTGCGTTGGAGGGAGTCAAGCTGGGCATTGTATTATATGATAGCATGCAGTGCGTTTAAATGAGAATTTGGCGCAGAATTTGGAGAAGACATTTGTCAAGCCAGGTCCACATGTTAATCTGCTGATGTAGGACAGTGGAGAACTTCGGCATTGAAGGTATTGCCCTCCACCTTGGAATAGCCATGCAACAATTGACCAGATCACAATCGTTGAGATATTGGCATATTTGTAACGCCAATTCAATGGGAAGTTCGGTAATTTTGCGACTTGAGCTGTTTTGAGCCTATGTTTTCAGTAAAGAATACCATTTCCGGTTATATAAGTTTCAAATAGGCGAACTAAAACAGTGCGAAATATCCAACCAACAATAATAATTAATGAAAAGCAAATGCTGGCCTTTCGGACCTACCATCGGCGCGAAACGCTAGCGTAGATTGATGGCGTGGTAGATGCGCCGAGGCTTAAATACATTGTGCCTTGGAGGGGGTGTCCGAGTGACCTCACTGAGATGACAGCTCATTGGTTGTCGCCGTATCGTCAGGTCTGACATTCACGCATCAACACTATCTGACCCCCTTTATCCGACTATAGGGCTGCAATCCAATATCATGGATACTTATAATCCTGTGCGCAGAGTAGTGCATTGCAGCAACTATGGCATCAATACCACTGCCTATTTCACCGCTACGAACCATTAACTTGATAAGACAGAAGGACATTCCCTAGGCAGTCCTTGCGTATTTGCAGTTGGAATTTTCTACGCACGAGCCATGGTGTATTTAGGCTAATGTAGATATAGGGCCGTAAAACAACAAAGCCTTTATCTGCGAAATAATCTTCAAGTGTCGACTTTAACATGACCCGTCATTATCAGCATCGACAGTAAAACTCCTCATAACGAGTAATGAAAGTGAGCTAACGTAGACTAGCACTGATTTATTCACGAATTTTGAAAGCCCAAAAATGCTGGTCCACTAAACACTCACCTCTATTGAAGCGGAAACCCGGTGAAAGTGCACAAGTGTCTTGCATAATTTTGTTTTGCATGTAAGAGGTCTGGGAGTATGAAGATGTGCTCAACTGCAGGAAGTTCAATGAATATATTTTGCGATTTGATGGTACAGAAGGATGTGCTCAAGCGGATGGAGTAAGTGCATTTGATGCAGTAAGAAGTGGTGAATCCAACCAAAACCAAAGCTGAGATAATTTCTAGAAAACTTTACACAATACTTGAAGTTGTGTGCGATTCAAGTGGTGCATACACCAATAAAATCGGAAAGTGCATGAGCGGTTACCTCCACCTATCTCCACTCTTCATGCGTTCACCAAAACTGTCAGCCGCCACGATGATTAGCAAGGTCAGATGAATGAAGAGATCCACGTGCGCTGCACACCACCTACAATGAGAGTAGTTTGCTACAGCTGCGCCCGTTCTGAAGACTGCGGAGGCAAGTTTGCTAATACATGACATGCCCTTCATTATGTTTTCGATGAGGCTATTCTGTAACTGAGAAGAATCAGTTTGTCAGAGGCTGAGTGATGAACCTCTTATTCATGTAAATGATGACATGGTATTGTAAGGTCAGATGTCTGAGATACTACTAGCTTTTAAATCACTACAATTTTACAGTGTGCTACCTTATGGGTTCTTTGCAACTTAGAGTTATCTGGTTGACCGAGAGTCTCAAATGTGCTGGTTGGCTGTTTTAAGCGAAAACACCGCAAGAGCAACGTATTATCAGCTTAGGTTCCACATTGCGGTTAGCTGTGATAAGTTGAGAAGCTTGTGCTATCGACTTTGACTTTGTCAACAGCTGAATGCTAAGATTGATGTAATGCCTACGACTTGAGGACTGTCTCAAATTAACTCCACTAAATATGCACTTCGATTTCACGTTGCTACTTAATATCGCCAATGCTTTTCAGCGCATCTCTATTCACTCATGGATAGATCTCCCATTTTTCGTCATTTTAACTTCTTTGCTTTACAACTCAGCGCGTCAATTGTCCCTACTATCACTACACTTTGCTTTGCTCGCAGCCCTGTTCCTTGAATGCATGCTGCACTGCTGCTTCCTTTTTCTTATCTGGCACGCACTCTTCGATTCCGGGAGCACCCTGTTCCGCTCTCTGCGCATCCAAGGTCTATCTAAAATAGCACTTGCCTTCTGATTAATGAGAGGCTCAAATTATTTTACGTTGTATGGCTTCTTTTTGATTTCGTGGTTGGATGCGATCAACGCGGCCCACCGACAGCGCACAACACACGCACACACGACTCCAGACGTGCTAAACCCGTCCATTTTCGTGGCTGTAAGGAGAGAGGGGAGGTCTCGCAGGCCTCAAACCATGTTCGTCGTGGCGTGTCATTTTTGTGGCTTTTACGTCCCCATTCGCATTCTTGATGCTGCCCCAATAACACTGAAATGCCTTTATAAGCTTAAAGCTATGCCAATTTATTTGGGTGGATTGTTGTTTAAAAACATTAGAGAATGAGCGAGCTCCATATAAATTAAAATTCGAGGGTTCACACCTCGTGAGAGGAACGTCTGATTGTCAGACCTGACAAATAGCGCATGAATTGATGAGGAAGCTTGTGGCATTATCAGTGTGTGTAGGAGCGTCAGTCGTATTTTAAGAGAAGAGTTTCGGTAAGTCAGAAGTTGTCATCGCTACTGCTGCGGTGCCTTGCTTCCCTGTGACATGGATCGAACTTGATGTCTGCAATGCCATGTCCGTGATTAAGTCGAGAATAATGGCATGATCCAGTATTTGCTAGAGTTTCCCATCTCTAATAACTATTATATACGTGTTAGTTATGTCACCGTGAAAGTGTGTGAGCATACGAACCTTTGATGGTGCAGCCACTGCTTCATATCCCAAAATAGGTGTTAAGCTCATGCAGGATCGAATGAACTTAGAAACGGGCGTATACCGAATTACAATCTGATATAGAGGCAAATCATTGCGTTGCATCAATTTTTTTACATGTTGAGTGAAATGCTGATCTTGGAAATGAAAATGAAACAACGAGGACTAAACAGCATGCCCTTCGGAGGAGGGATCAGGCTGATCTCACCACAACGTCTACACATGCTACCCAGATTTAACCACGCCTTCAATCTGCTACTTTAACACCATAACGACTTGATTCCTAGATTTCTCGCGATGCTTTCTCGTTGCGAATGCCACATCAGAGGCATGACCAGGACTCTGACCACTAGACGTGTTGATCACTCGCTTTTGCATATCTGCTCCAATATCTCTTGAATAAGGGAAATAAGGCAAAATGAGGATTGTTGCGTCACTGTTTTGGCTGTTCTAAACACAAAAATGATTCAAAGACATCATTTTTCTACCTTAGAATAGAAGCACATGCATTTAAATGAAGTGGGTTGTGGTCCAATGCCTTTAGTGCTCGAATCATTATCTTACTGCTCTTTCGCATGCTTCATCTACAGTCATTCTAATGCAGAAGCTGAAGCGAATATTTGCCGCAGCAGAACGTGGAGCAAGAAATGATGTGATATTCGCGAAAAGAAGGCGTTGCACCAACCAAATCTCTGCCGCATTTCATGTAAGTTGCGGTCGTTACTCGCTTTTTGCCACCCTGCTGTCTCATAGACACTACATGACTCTACGACGGTGCCTACAACAAATCTGCCTTTTTACTCCTTCAAGCATAGTGTGCGCGCCCTTTGAATGCTTCCTTGACAAGCATGATGCATAAGCCACCAAAGAAGCCTAAGCTAATTGTTTTTAAATTAAGCGGAAAAGAAAAGAAGGATGCTTTACAGGAAAAGGAGTATATTTCAGTTGGCGAATTCGAGAAAAATTAACGTTTGTTCCCTTGATTAAGAGATCGAAGTAGGCAAATCGTGACAGCTCCTTCAAATTGTAGTTCTCAACTGCATGAAGCTTGACATAGTACATTCGCTAATGTGGGTCCATCATGCATGTACAGCAGTCGTATTACATACTAATGAACTCAGCCGCACTCATGTAGCATAGCGGTAGGATCTATACGACAGGAAGCAAGATTAAGTAATTTGGCAAGGTATAAAGTGTAATAGGTTTTGCAGACACATTGTTGTTTACAGAGTGTGGAGACACAAAGTGGGTCAGGATGCCATTGTGCCATGTTGCTATCGTGTAGCTTTCCGTGGAAAGACAATTTAAGAGCTGTATGCTTAGAAGCTACTGCACAGTCTATCATATTTGAGCAGGACCTACACGAGATGAAGTTGATGGCTTTAGCTAGTGCTAAGAGAGTGTTTCTTCTGCCAAGCCACCGTCTAAATTGCTGACAGGACAACTTATCAGGTTGTGGCGCAATGCTTGCAGTGCTTATTTATCGTGGTAACACTACTCAGCGTATTTTACCTGCAGTGGTCCCGATGGATATATTATAGTGAATCCTTGCCGGGGCAGGAAACGAAGCAGGAATTGATATGCGATCCGCGCACAGATGTTGCACCAAGCAAGCCCCTGCCCTACTTGAAGTTAGTTGCTGATATTACTCGCTGCTTACCATCTAACTACTTCATAAATACTCGTGCATCACTACATGACTTAAAGCACGGCTGAGATAGAATGACGCCTTAGTGGCAGTGCCTGCATCAAATCTGCCCTTCACGCCTTCAAGCATGATACGTGTGCCATTTGATTTCTCCCCTTAACAAATAGGAACGTCCATGCCGTAAGCAAGTCTACGCTAATGGGTTTGAAAGCCGCAAAATTAAGTGAGAAAGGACAGAAAGATGCGGCACGAGAAGAGAGCAATATTTGAGTTGGCAGTCACAGAGAGAAGCAACACTTGCAAGAAAGTGTCAGTTTCCTTCATTCACAGGTCGTGATGGACTAGTTGTGATAGCTCCTTTAAATTGAGGCTTTCAACTGCAAGACGCTTGACACACCATAGTCGCCACCCCGAGTCTATTATGTGTGTATAGCATTCGTATTGCACACTGATAAATTCTGCGGTACACATGTAGTATGCTGATGGAATCAATCTGACGTGAAGCACGCTGTAGTGGTATGACCAGGTAGAGCGTTTAATAGTATTCGCAGAAATATAAATGTTTATAAAACGTGCAGATATAACAGAATCCATTGCCACTTAGGGATGGCTCTGCAGACATTCACTATATCCTCCACGCTGAGGTATTCGCATATTTTGAGTGTCAAATCGGGTGGAAGGTCGGTGATTATGAACTGTTCCTAAAGTGAAACGAAAGCAAGCTATTAGCAGAAACATGGGTGTGTGATGAATGTGTAGTGATGTTGGAGAACACAAGCCGGGATATATATAGGGCAGGTGGTGAAAATGAGCAAAGAGGAAGGAATGGTAAGATGCAAATAGAATCTACCGGAACCCACCATGCTGGAAAGGTGATAGCGTAGGTGGTGTGACAGAGGTGACGAGGTTTAAATACTGCAGCCTCGGAAGGGGGTGGGGAATGGGAGTAGGGAAATCGATTGACCCCACAGTGGCGTTGACACATTCGGCGGTTCCGTGTCGTCTGGTGTGAGTATTACGCGATCGTCTCACCTCGACCAGCTGTCCTTTGCCGTCTAATGGTAAAAAAACACAACAAACACGGCAGACGCGGTGGAGAGAGCATGAGCGTTTGCTAATGCGATAATACCGGCATAGCAGCAGTACAGAGGCGTCAAATGAAGGCATACGTGGTTGATTTTTCTGCAAGAAGTTAACAATCATCGCAATGCTGCTAAGGTGTGATGCCATTAGAGAAGTCAGTAGATCGTTTGACACAAAAATCAGGCGTCAGCAGTCACTTTCTACCGTCTCATACGAGCCGCACTGATTGGCCTACTAGTGAAACGTTTCATAGTTCACGGTTATTACATTATTCCCGCAAAAGGCGAAAGAGAGTTAGTTGCCAAACGCAAGTGGTATATTGGGAAGTTAGGTTATGAAACGCCACAGAATCTTTTCTCATCCGCATTAGCGGACTCTTTTTCGCCTATCTCTGCAGCAGTTGAGACAACTTTGCGGATGGAAGTGCACATAATTCTGGGGCGGAATGTGTGCCGACGACGTTGAGAAGGACTGAAGAAAAGGACTCTAGCAAAGATATAATTGCAAAGTCTTTTCTCTTTAAGTCAAAACGAAGAGCCACTCACGGAACTTATCAACGTGTCACGGTATAGTTTGGCCACTCCACTGCGAGCAGAGGAGTTGCTGGAAAAGAACATGAATTAAGGAGGAAGATCTTTAACATGGTTGTAACATTCGTCCTTAAATGGTTTAGGTCCCAGCTTGTGTTGCGACAGGGGAAAAATCTGTTTAATGCTAATTTGTCCATGTACTCATTCCAGTTCTTCGGCTATTCATGTTAATAGCAACAAGTCATGATGCTCAAATCCGTTTTGCTCAAGATTCAGTAATCTCTGTGATCAAAGATGATTTGTTTATTGTTCTGCATCCCTTCCATGAGTGTTCCATGTTCCGTGTTCCAGGCCGTTGGCAAGATTTCTAGCTATTGTCAGTTCCGCCAGGATCACACCTCAATTCCACTTCTCATTCCTGCAAATAGCCGAATGGCTGTGCTGTATCTCTGTTTTGAAGGCAACATACCTTAACTCCAGAGCTGGCGTACGGTACCCAGTAGGCGATACAAAATGTGGGTATCACTGATGTCTACTTCGGGCTTGTGATCAACAGTATGCCTAATGACAGCAGAAAGGGTAGTAGACCTGAATGTTCGACGAGAGTGTGTTTGAAGGTGCCTGCGGCAGGTCTCAGTAATCAGTTTATAAGCTCCTACCCAATCTAGCCAGTTGGCCGTGCAAATGTCTGTCGGAAATGGCACTCTCCTTGATGCCTCCGCTTCAGCCATCACAAAAAACAATCCCATCCGCTAATCATCAAGAGACAATATTACCCGTGAGAGTGACGATATCAGTCACATGAAAATGCATCACACAGAAAAGATAGTAAAAGCTGAGCGTCAAAATGATTTTAAGTGTTTGGCCACAGTCAGAGGTGATGAAGTGAAGCGGCTCCTGCTGAAGTTGCTCCGCCCGCCATGAAGTAGAATTAAATTGTAAAACAAAAAATAAATGAAAGGGTGAAAGTGCTTTCCACTCCTAAAACTGAGGTTTACTTTGGAGTTGAAGTAAGAGGACTTAAAGAAGAAATGCTGCGCGAGGATAAACGCCATTGTCAAACCTTCTGTCAGGGATCACCACAGGTTCAACCATCAGCAAGCGATGCCTTTTCCCCATCGCATGTTGACTTAGCATTCAGATATTGAAATGATTTTAGACGTCTTCATATCAACTTTGATTTTTGGATCAATCTATGCAAAATCCCTCAGTGAACTACTTATCACTTGGGAGAAATTAACTCACTTGCATCAACTTTCCTTTCCCCTTACTGCTATGATTTTATTTAGTTCAAACTGGGTTAAGTTGCGCATCCTTCTCCTTCTTGGTTTGGGCTGGCGTTTTGCTGAAGGATTGGAAGACTCCAACTCATGTGGGTGGTGTAATTTGCAGCGCTTTCGAAAAGAGTCCACGCCAGCTGTTAAACAGCACGGATCCCCTCCTGAAGGTAGTTGAAATGGCAAACGTGTCTGAAATAATGCTTGGTCACCTCTAAGTTTTGCAGCTGATACTGTTTTGGGATTGAAGAGTGTGATGCACAGAAGAAGGACGACAAATTATTTCCGGCAGCACCTACATTATGCAGCATCACAGGGTCCCTAGTACGTCTGAACCTAATGCTTCAAATTTGGAAGATGAAATAAAAGTCACCTCGCGCCTTCAATACTTTCCCCATTCGAGCATTTGTTTCTTCTGTATGGATTAGAAACTGGCTTTCAAGTCTCTTATGCATCCTATCGGTGAACAAACTAAGGGACTACCCTGCCGCAACCAAACAGAAGGCAAAAAAGGCCTTTAGACGAGGGCGTCCAGCAAAGAAACGCAATCATTGTGCGGCAATGTTGCAGTTCAAGCATAATTATGGCTACAAAGAAATGCCTATGCAGTAATTCAGTCGGCTATCACGAGAGCAGTAGGTGATTAAGCATCCAAGGAAATTAGTCGACGAACACATGCTGGATAAACGATTTTAAGGTTTTGAACCAGTGGACCTCAAGCAGAGCACCTCCCTACACCGCGACATTTGTGCACTGTAAGATGCTTGAGTGGTGCCAAATTATTTGCACTATTGTCTAATGTTGGATGTGCCTTCAACATTCGTTCTATTACCATCATCGCAACTCGTTTTCATCCACGTTCGTCAGGTCAATAATCTGTCCGTTAAAATTACGAATGCAGTCGCTCCTGAAAATACATCCCTCAAGGGATCTAGGAAAGGTGAATGCTATAACGTCCTGTAGGATTTAGATCACCGGTGCAGTTAATGAGGCGGTATCCTATGCAGGCAGCAGGTGACAATGTGAGAGTAGAGGAAGGAATAAAATTGTGAAATTGATATCCGCTTGTGAAAGAGCGACCTTTAGTTGACTTAGCCCAATCATCTCTAAGACGCGATTGTGTGTTTCCATCTTATCGACATGGCTCACTAGGCACGCGTACAACCTCTCAGTCGGCTTCCACCCATACTTGCTTTTTTATTCGCGATTCGAGGGAATTCAGTGTCAGCTGCTCGAAGTGCCTTCTGAGTTCCTGTTGCTGGTTAACAAGTCCAGCATTGGGAGAAGGAAAATGATTGCATTACATGAATGCGTTTCGTGAACCAACTAGCGCGGAATTGGTTTGACGCCCAACTCTACCTGATTAGCACATTCGAGTGTCCTGCCAGAGCTGACGCCAACATGAAATCAAGTAATAACAATTGACGAGTAGGCTAAGAGAGATTCACTGTGACCCTTTGGGAAGAAAATTTGCCCCATAGACTGAGGAAATGCAAGTCCTTTTATTTAATGTCCTTGATACTTTATAGGAAACTTAGTCAACATGCACACCAACCAAACGCCTTTCACCGACGTGGTTCACTCTGAAGAAAAGGTGTCTCTGAGGTGTATTGACTAAACCACGACCATTGGGTAGCTTACTCAACAGGACGTGCGTTTCTCACTTCGTTTAAATGGCGTCACATACGAACTCAATTCAGCTGGATATGCGAATCCGTGAAGAGTGGGGCAATGGGATCAACGTGTGAAAGAGTGAGAGAGTTATACAGCGGAGCGACAATCGCTTATACGTCAATTTATCCGGTCAGAAGCATTATTGGTGGCGATTCGTGTCTCAGTTTTAGCTTCATGACTGGAAGCTCATACCTACAGCCTACTTGACTGCTGTAGCTAAGAGGAAGGCTATAGTGCATGCTTTACTGTAGACGTCTGCTTTCGATGTCGGAAGACCTGCTGTCTTTCTTGGCAGCATTACGCACAGGCAACACTGCGATGATTGCCAGCTCTTCACAGAAATAGAAGTTATTCTGCCTTCTTTTGAGGACAATGCATTACATCTATGGCAGTTTGACTCCATTAAAAGGGTTCATGTTGTCTCCACGGCATCTACTTTGTTTGCATCCTTCTTTACAATTGGACAACCAAGGCCAATTGGTCGAGGTGAGACGATCGCGTCACAATCACACAAGGTGACAGGAAATGCCATTGTAACATTACTCCAATTCCTCGCTCTCCATCCTTCCTTTCTTTTTCCTTCCCGAGACAGCAGCATTTAAACTTCGTCACCTCTATTACACATTCAATGCACACAATATCACATTTCCAGCATGGTGGGTTCCAGTAGCCTCCATTTGCGTCTTACCTCTCTTCGTTATCTTTACCAAGTCCCATTGCTTTCCTTGCATGTCTCGTTCTGCATCACATTTTCCATCCCATTTCCATGTCACTAACGGTGGCATAATCAGAATCACTGACCTGCCCGAAGATGCACCACTGGCATCATGGTCGAAATGTCTGGAAAACTGAAGAAGTTCTGGGAGCTTAGAGTCTTCTCAACTGCTCATGCCGACGAAAAGGGCAGGGCAGACTGTCGCTGCGTTTTATGTGGATTTACACCCGACCGCCTGAATATGGTGTTATTCCACAGGGAACAGAAACATCCAACTAAGTGAGCTGTCATTGACTGGTTGCGCCCTCGTCACGTGTGTGCTGCAACGGACCGCAGTGGTTATTATCTCTTTGCTGCATACAATTCCTCGTTTCCATTCTTCCCTTCTAAGGCCACAGCATTTAAAACGTGTCACCTCTTTCACACAATCAGTCTACCCCATCACCCGTCTAACATGGTAATTTCCAGCAGCCTCTATTTCCTTCTTATCGTTTTCCCTTCCTTCCTTCCATTTACCAACCCACATTCATTCTTCTGCTTGTTTAATCTCATTTCCATATCATTGACGATGGTGAACTTCTGCTTCACTTTAGAAACGACTTCGAATCAGTGGCATTCCGCCTGAAGTGGCACTTTGAATATGCAAATCCCTAATGTGGCGAACTTGAAAAAGGCCTGCGACACAATTCCTGGCTGGCAATGGATTTTTCTCAACTTGACGATCCTCACAAGTTTTGCTTAGGCACATCAACACTTGAAGTTGGCTCAATAAGCAGTTGTGCCGCATGTTATTTTCACCTATTTTATCAGATGTCCACCAAGATTCACTTCCACTTGTGGAATATAACGTGAATGAAGCGGAATTCTTCAGCCAATTAAAAATCCAGGCTAGTCAACTCTTCCCTCACGGATCATTAACTTACGGCCTTGTGCTTCATTCTGGCCTACTTCTCATCTCCATGCTGTATTGACAGATTTGCAGTTGTCTATGCAGTGTGGAGATGAGATGTAGGTTAGAATGGATCATGAGACCGTAGTTGATGGTCCATAGGGACAAGAATTGCCTAGTGTAAGTTAAGAATTGCCTGAAGGATTCAGCTTGCTTAACACGATATTCTTCAACTGGAAGTGGATCTCGGTGGACAATTGAGGTGTGAGAGAATAACACGCGACACGGTTGTATACGAAGCCACTTCCTAGATCCGATGTGTCAAAGCAATGCTTATGATGATCGTCGAGTTGACAGACTCCAGCACCAGCTAGGAATGCTGTTGCAGGCATTCACCAAGTCCTCCTCATCAAGGAATCTGCTTATTCTGAGTGCAACTCAGGCAGAAGGTTAGAGAATTAAACTTGTTTTGGAAGCAAAACCAAAATACGCTACTGCATGTGAATTGGGAATGGGATGGCAAAATTGAGATGTTGAATGAGAAAAGCAAGGACATAAGTGAGAGCGGTAAAGATAAGTAAGGGTGAAGGAAGGGTTAGATGCTAAAAACGTAGTGGGGTAGGTTGACCGTGTGACAGGAGTGACGAGGCTTAGATGCTGCGGCCTCAAAAGGAGAGGAAGGAAAGGCGAAAGAGGAGTTAGATTGACCTCACAGTGGCGTTGATACATTGGGTCTTTGCGTGTCGTCGAGTGTGAAAGTTACGCAATCGCCTTATCTCGACTGATCGTCCTTCGCCATCCAATGGTAAAGAAGGACACAAACAGAGCAGACGCTGTGGAGATAACGGCCACAGAAGTTGTGCGTTGGCATCAAATGAAGGCAGAAGCGATTGATTTTTTAGCAAGGCGCTGACATTGTCATAAAAAGCAGTGCTAAGATCAAGAATTGCCTAGCTATTGAATGCCTTGCAAGGTCATTTCTATTGCGAATGAGCTGATTCATGGACCGCACTGCCATTCTAATTTCTTCGTGTATCGTTGGCATTGAAAGAGAAGAAGTAAAACATAGCTCGTGAAGACTTCATTGAGCAAAACTACCAGGGATGGTCCTCCTTCCTAAGTGGTTATCTAGTTAGAGAGGTGAATAATGAAGGCTACGTAGCTCTTAAGTCGTAGCGATCATGAAGAAACCATTATGTGTACTTAAGATTCTCTCAAATTGGAATGAGAAGATTGTGCAAAAGGTACTCTCGGTAATTGCAACTAGCAAAATTCAAACATTACTAACGTTGGTACATCTTAGCCCCATCAGATTAGCCTTAACCTCCTGTGCCACTGTCTGTGGTTCTATCATGTGGTCTTATCCAACCACATAAATACTCATATGTAGGTGACGAAATTTACAATCAGGTAGCACCTCCATGCAAGTTCACTTGCAACTCGGAAGCGATCTGCACCCTTTATGCCAAAAAAAGCACGCTTTCACCATGGAACGGGTTGAGTTCGTTGGAAGATTGGGTGACAACAAGGAGGTGGAACTTGGAATTTGCGCAGATTCGTGTAAAATCGTGGGCCTTGGCTCCTCAATTCCATCACCGATTGCGTGGAAAGTTCCGTCTCTGTCATTTAAGACACCGGAAGCCTAACGACCCGTTAACCAACCATGTCGTCGACGAAGGATGAAAGAACCGCGATGTGTACAGTTGGGTGCACAAATATAGGCTGCTTGTTAAGTTTGAGCCGAAATGAACACATGATGTTGTAAATGCGGTGGACATTTAGCGAAAGTAGACCGATCAGGCTGCTAGTCAGTTGAAAACCATGCGCAATCGCAGAGGAAGCATGTTATTTGGGAGAAGAGTTATTCAGAGATGAGGTCACGAATCCACCAAAGTCATTATTGGTATTAACAACTACTCTTACAAGAGAAACGCCAGCGATCATTTATTACTAGAGGAAGCTAGAAGTTATGACAAACTATATTCGTTGACGGATTCCACCACTTGCCACTCAGTGGACATGTCCTCTGTCATCGCTTCTGTTTCGATAGCCAGCTAGGAACCCACGATACCACATTGACGTACTGACAGCATTGCTAATGGACATAGATTTGCAAGCAGAGAAGAGGATTGGTAGATGCGTAAGAAGACGAGCTTTGTACGAATTGAAAACAGCATTGATGCTCTTAATAAATGGCTGACATTTCATTGCTCAGCCGTTGCGGCTACTACACCGAGTGTAGGTTCAGAATTAGACAAACAATTAAAAGATATTGATGGGAAGAATTGCCTCCTGACTCACATACTGCGTCGACTCATTCCTTGATGTGATGCACCATTGTAAACCACCACCGTGTATGCAGGCGCCTCTGATCTCATTACCAAAATAGTGGTCAGACAGAACAAATTGAAGAGGTTCTTCAGGTGCCAAGAGAAGCATTTGACTCTTCCAACTTTACTTGCTACTTCATTCAAATGGTACCATATTATCATCGTAATAAGAGCTAAAATAAAAGGGACATTCAACAGCTCTTGAGGTATACTATTTTATTCTTTATTCCTGTCTCTGCTGAAGGGCAAGTTAATGTTAAATTTGCTGCATCAACGCATAAATTAAAACTTGCAAAACTGCGCTTGTGCATTTTAGCAGCTAACAAGAATGCTATCTGAGTGTCGCATGGATTATTTTCAAAGTAGTCTACTCAGTGCGGTTTGCGTGAGGTGGTCGAGGGTAGCCACTGCATCACAAAATCTGCGAGGCATTGGCAGGCGGAGTGCACAATAATTCTTCGTCATCAGCAACAACTGCCTTCTTTTGGCTCATTTTTGCCATTCCTACTTACCCCCGTGGTGACCTTAAGTCTAGAGTCGAGAACAACCTTGGCCGTGTAGGCAGCCTGGCAAACCTGTTGGGCGAGGTGGCAGGACATTAAAGTTCTTCATTATGGCCTTCAGCCTCCTTTCATCCTTCCTCTTTTCTTTTGTGATAAATTCTTTGATATATAAACACCACATCTGTCCGCCCCAGAAGGCGTCCATCGCATTATTTACGGTGCTTTTTCCTCCTGGGCCTAACTTTATTTAAGAACACATATTTGCGTACTTTTATCAGTAGCTGGTGCCAGGAACCCCACCACATTAAGCTACCACATGTTCGATACATCGGGTCTTTTAGAAAGCTTTTTGCAGTAGTGAGTTTGGTGTGTGAAATAGGCCTATGTAGTAATGCGCTCGACTAAAAGTGGACGCAGTAGATTGTCGCAAACTACAAAACCAAGTCAAAGTCTTTTTATGAAAGGCATTTATAGGCCAACGACTTTGCATTTCTTTGAGCCCACAGATTAGGTTTGGCATCTGCAAGCAAAAAAACTGCCATTCATGCAATGGGATTAACCCAGCTATCCAATTTAGGATGCCCTACTCCCATAATGGAAAGGTAATCAGCTTAAAGCGACCAATATTAGGCCTGCTCACCTTCTAAGCCTTGAAATGGCCATGAAATTGCAGTCAAAAAGCGTTATCTATGGCATGAAGACGTAGCGATATCGCAGTAGCAATAAGGACGACTGCTGTTTTGCTAAGATGTCTTGCCTGAAATAAAAATAATTCTCCCTCACCATTTTGTGCGTTAGTTGCTTGGTTAGATAACCCGACTTCGTTCTATTGTTGTGCAAACCTCCAAATACAATTTCCACACCACATTGCCCAGCGTTCATTGTTTCCAAGCAAGGACCAGTCCGGACGATTGGACATGGCCTTGAACAGAAAATTGCTTTGGTACTATAGAATCGAAGACGTGTGAATGTGGAGAATTTGATGACAGGTGGATGGCATGAGGTCGTCCCTGCCACATTTCATGTGATTTGCTGATGTTACTCGCTATTTGCCATCCCGCTATCTCATAGATACCTTTACGGCAGTGCCTACAACAAATCCACCTCTCGCCTTTCCAAGCATAGTATGTGTGCCCTTCGAATCCTATTCCTAACAAATATGGCTCATAAACCACCAACCAAACCCATTCTAGTTGTTTTAAATGTCATTAAATTAAGTAGGAAAGTGGACGAAAATGCATCACAATAAGAAGACTATATTTGGGTTGGTAAATACAAAAAATTAACGCTGGTGGAAAGTGCCGATGTCCTTGAGCCATGGGTCGCAATGGACAAATTGACAGCTCTATTGATGGGGTCTATGCATCGTGGCTCACGAATCACTGACTACACAATGCAAAACGTGACAAACTTCGCCGAAATACAGTTGTATATACAGTGTGGAGCTGTAAAATTGGTAGAAGTGAAATAATAGATCGCACTTGATGATCTGTTGCAGGAAAGATTGATTAGACGGAGTTCAAATTGCCAAATGCACTCATTTGCCCCCCTGAATTACTTAGCAGCTGCAAACGGACTTTGGTTGCCGATTGATGCGGCTTGAGAAAACATCATGTGACTCAACTGCTGATCGGACCACATTTGAAGTGCCGATGCAATTCAAGTAGGTCATCGTCAGTAACATGGGAATGGGATTTGGAGATGGTGAAGTAAAAGAAACTACAGAAATTCACCACGCTTGAAAAGTGGTAGGGTGATTGACTGTTTAATGGAGGGGACGAGGCATGAATGCTGCGGCCATGGAAGCGGAATTGTGTTGACCTCACAATGGTGTCAACACGTTGGATTGTTTAGCGTCGTTATATGTGAAAGTCACGCGATCGCCTCACTTCGACTGATTGCTCTTCGACATCCACTAGTCAAGATGGACACAAGAAAACCAAGCACGGGGAAGAGAATATGACCGTTCGTTAGTGCGGTAGAACTGGCATTGGAATAGTTCATAGGCATCAAATGAAGGCAGAAGCAGCTGATTTTTCCTCAAGGAGTTGACAATCATCACAGTGTTGCTGACGTGTGATACTGCCAGTAAGACAGCAGGTCTTCTAGCACTGAACTCGGAAAGGGCTCAATAAGCAGGCTCAGACATGAACCTGGGCTCAACCATCAGTGCTTCCTTGTTCTGCATGCCTGTAGCAATAATAGCTATGCTCGAGCTGACAACTTAATGGTTTGTAGGGAGATTGAGAGTGAGAAGGGATGAGTGACAGTATCCTACATTAGGAGGCTGCTTTGAATGCAATGCAATGCAAGAAACAAGCTTTGCTTTATGTTTGATTCCATGCAACCCGTTCCTATTGCCTGTCTACGGTTGATGGAAGGGTATCTACAAATGCTGGAAAATTTAAAGTTGCGCAGCCAAGATACATATGTCAAACTTAAAAGCTTGTCTGTCTTAAGGCTTTTTGGATTAACTCATTAGCGCAAGTAAGGAGCATAAGTGAAAGGCAAATTGGAGACGCATATTTGTTCTACCCTTTTCGCCTAAAATGTAGGTTTGAGATAGAGATTATCAAAAACTCGTCATTTCGTCTTTGCCATTAAAATGTATCCTCTGCTTCGGCTTCGATTAATGCTAGGAATGTCAAATTGACGTGCGTGTAGCTGTGGTGTCCTTTTCGAGGTAAGATGACACTCCAAGTGCAGTGTCTCCAAAGTTCTGCCTTTGACTGTGCCAAGCATAATGTGCGTGTCTTTTGAGTCCTCTTCTGGATTAAACAGAAGACGCAATCTATCGAGATAGGCGATTTGCTTATCTGCAATCAATGCTGCTCAATATGCCCAACTTGCGTCAACTCCTCATGTCAAAGGATGCTGCACTGCTGTAATCTGCTTTGGTGTACGTGCCGCACTAAGGTGTTACACCTCATCAACGTGCATAAAAAGCAAATGGTATGCATAAATAGAGACTTTACAAATATAAATAAACATGCATTTATACGTACCTATCAGTCGGCGAGTCACTTCCCCCATGCATCCATAACCATCACACTCGTTTACATGGCCCTTTCGCCTACCACTCCGCAGCGCAGCAGTCACGACGCGGCACCACTTGCACCCTACTTCGCAGTCATCCAGCAGTTTCAGCAAAATTCCATCAGCGAATGCTGATTGCCAAAACGCCTTTCCACGGTGACACTGCCTCAAATAAATACTTGTCCTTTGCAGACTTGAAGGAAACATGGCTGATGTGCTGCTTCTTTTGTTCAGTCGTCCCCATTCTGTGCGATAAAATTCGATGTTCGCATCCACCTATCACCTACGTCACCAAATACTCCATTCGAGGAACATCCTCGAATCCGCGGGAACAAACTAAGACTTAAAGAAACATTGCTAATCAAGGCGGCGGATTGATACGCTGTGCGACGATAGAGTGAGCCGCACGCCGACGCCGACGCCGCGGTCGCACCAGTCTTTCCGACGTTGGTCTAGGTTTGTTCGGATCGCGTCTACTGAAGTTATAGTGGAGAAGAAAATACTCAACTACCCTTTCGTAGGGCACTGCAGCCATATCTGAGTCCAATAAACACGACGAACTCGACCGGTATGGTTATCGCATCAATTTGGAAAATGCAGCCGTCACATTGCATTTGTGAATCGACTTTGGAAAAGGATATACGACTAATACATTGAGACACAGCACAGATCACACAAACTTCTAGACAGGAATAGAGAGCAAGGGAGAACTCCAACTTCAAATTCGGCATTTTTTCAGCCCTTGGTGTAGTCCCAGTGGCTTCCCATGGATAGGCTTCTACGTCCACGATTTCCCCTTGCAATTATTGTCACCGTCGACAACGATGTGTTATTGTTGGCAGGCAGCTTGATGAATCCGTGATTGACGACGAAGAAGACGACGACGTTGAGAAGCGTCACGTAGTCACCATTGCGAACAATGGCAGAGACGGTGGCGAGGCAGCTAGTGTTGGTCAAAAGGACGTCAATTTCATATTTGGCTACCACTACATGAGGCACTCGTCGCGACTTGTCGCCTTCTTTAAACGTCATTTTCTTCCAACTGCTTCTGGCGGAGTGGTTTCTCCGCTGGCTCGTGGGTGTATTCTTTCAACGCTGTTCACGTTGTGATGACTGGTGCAAGAGATTGACAAAGAGAACGTGGCAGTAGTTCAATCCCCTTTGCTCGCCAAACATATGTGCATGCATTTTGTCCGTGTGTTGTGTCTCCTATCGGCTTGGGCTAGTTTCGAGTACTCGCGAATCTCTGCGTTGCGTTGTTAAAAAATAACAGAAGTAATTGGTTTGTTGTTTTATTTTTGGTGAAGTAGACCTGTTGCGATACATTAATACAAGTGCCTGTGCACTTGCTTCGGTATCAATGAAGCCACGAAATGAGCCTCGCTAAATGCAATTGCTCCCTACGGTCAGACTTCACGCCTATATATATACAAAGAGGAGGTACTAAGTGCAAAAATGCGTGGCGTCTCTAGTGCTAAAAAAACTTTAGCAATGTCTCTCATGATCACCACGCAGAGAACGCTAAGCATAATAGTCAAAGCTCAAATGTCAAAATCAGTTTAGTGCACCGACTGACTGTCGAATGGACTACTTCGCCCTTGCTTCGTGAGCTGGAGAAATGATAGAACTGGATTTGAATTTCACATGCACCAACGGACGTAACAGTGGTATGCTGCCTTTGTGCCTTGACATCTACTCACTGTTAAGCTTCGTTTTGCAGTTGAAAGTCAGGACGATATTTACCATCATGACTCTTCTCTGCCGTGCGTCCCTTTCCTCCAGCACTTCATGCCCTGTTCTGTCAACACTTGAGGTAGGAATTGGAATTCTCTCAAATGACACTACTGAAGGCGTGCCAAGTAGTCATCGCATGGCAGCATTAGCATATTGATCGGCATGGGAGAGTTGGAATTACTGTTAGGATTCGGAGAGCACACCGACAAACGAGAAGACATCGATTAGGTCCTGAGTTCAATTAATTGCAGAATGGAAGTTTTGCCGCTACACAACATGTTAATGCAATACAAGATGACGGTTTCGGAAGTGGGGAAATAGGCCCTACACTGGGGCCAAATGGACTACAAAGCGTCTATTATGATTACAGCATGTAAGAGCAGGTCCCAGCTACTCCATGATCTTCATTCTAATCAAAGATGGTAGGTTTCATCCTCAACTTACAGTTGGTCTTAATGATATGTTTGGAGTGCTTTTAAACTTAGGTGGATTTTTTATTGGGGTAGAGCGGTAGTAAGGTGCTACGCACTCACCAAGACCCCACTTAGTACCCCATGACGAGTTTAAATCACTATAATGGATTCTTTCTTGGCCTCAACATAGGGTGACGATCGTCACCTCGTTGCAAAGGCAACAATGGCTGGGCTGCATTTGAGCCCACGAAGGTGTGCCTGACAACAGTAATTTGCATGCATTCGTAAGCACCTCCATAAAGAGCATTGGTTTTCTTTTCCTTCTGCACACTATACTGGGTGTGTTAATCGTACCGATTAGGTCGAAAACCTGCACGTGCAATTTCTGTCCAGGTTTTCTCATAATGCATTCAACTTTACTAAGTTGCAGGGCTTTACAACGCCAAAGCCTAACACAGTACAACGCAATTAGGTCGTCATTGACAAGCTCAAGCTATCTGCCCCTGCAAAGGTACTCAAATGCTCTGGCACAACCTGCCAAGGACTGCTGTTTTGATGGCATTTGTAGCAGCGGCGTACCCATTGCTATGCGCTCCCTTTGACGTCGGTGAAGAAGAGACTGGTCAACACACTATCAATACCGGTCAATTTTAGGTGAGATGATGCCGATCTGGTTTGATTTCTGAGGTCAAGTGGTGTTATAAAAGCGTCTAGGCTTTCGATAGAGAGTGCGACACCAATAAAGACGCTTCCAAGGCATAAGATTAAGTGACCAGCCCATGCGTCGATCCCTTATTTGATGAAGCACATTATGGCGACGAGCATATTTTGCAATCCACACTTAGTAAATTGTACGCAGTCATTGAAAAGGCCCCTACTTCCTTTTCCTTAGCCTTCACGCCCCAGCTCCACTTAATTGATGTGTTGGTGTCTCGACTTCTGATAGTTGATTGACAGGACCTAACACCTAAATCGTCTACGCCCACCCTTTCGTTTGAGTCGATTCGACAGGCTCATTTTGTTGTACAGCATTTCTGCAGCGGCACATAAGTGAATGGTGGGCCTCTGCCCCACCGCACATCAGCAAACTGAGCAAGCCCCGCAGTAGAATCACGGTCCACATCCCACTCACGTGCTGTGTCGTTAGACCTCCTTCATGCCCTGTACTTGTTGCAGTCCGGTCCCAATGTGCCAGACTACTCCTCCATTCAGGCCACCGCACAGGGAGGACTGGGAAAAAATCCAGCTACACACCCAGCTTCTTTGCCAGTTTAGCTTCGCCTTCCCCAACTCGCCATAATCAACTAATTCGTCATCGCCGGTAATTTTCAGCTTCCTAGCTTTATTCTTCTCAGGTTTTTCCCATTAGCAATACACTCGAATATATTTGTTTGTCTGTATTTACCAACACCTCATTTCTCTAGTTATTTGAGTTGGAGGTAGAAGCAGAAGCGATGAGACACAAAACGGGTAGAGACAATGCTTCGAACAAACGTGTCTTTGTGTAGGATGAAAACGCGATTGTCTAATTCGACCAGTGGTAAGTTCGTAAACCTCCTCCTCCTCCTCCTCATTTCGTTATGCCCCACCCATTATAACCCCTTCCTGGTTTCTTTCTTACCCTTAACCTCTTGAGAAAGGTAAGGAACTTCAGTTGTGCATTCTGCCACAACATTGTCCCATACACAATGATAACTGCTTTCGACAGAGGACACGACTTTATTTCAAGTCGCTACACCCTAACTCGGCACGTAGGCAATCGTAGGGTTCCATCAACCGGAAGAGCAGGCTACTACAAAAAGGATTCACACACCAATTCTCACTGAAGGCATTTCCACTTAGTGAGGTATTTTAAAGCCATCTTGAGGATTGATTGCAAGATGTTTGGGCTTAACAGGCTGAATCAAATCACGAGGATGCGAATACATCGGCAAATGCCATATTGCTGACGTAAATTTATTCTTTCAGCATATTAGAGGAAAACAAAAACCAAAAATACGTGTGCAAATAAAAATGAACAAAGATAACATTCNCCTCCTCCTCCTCATTTCGTTATGCCCCACCCATTATATCCCCCTTCTCGGTTTCTTTCTTACCCTTAACCTCTTGAGAAAGGTAAGGAACTTCAATTGTGCGTTCTGCCACAACATTGTCCCATACACAATGATGACTGCTTTCGATAGAGGACACGACTTTTTTTTTCAAGTCGCTACACCCTAACTCGCCACGTAAACAATCGTAGGGTTCCATCAACCGGAAGAGCAGGCTACCAATAAAAAGGCTTCACACACCAATTCTTGCTGAAGGCATTTCTACTTAGTGAGGTATTTTAAAGCGGCAAATACCATATTGCTGACGCAAATTTATTCTTTCAGCATATTAGAGGAAAACAAAAACCAAAATACGTGTGCAAATAAAAAAGGACAAAGATAACATTCCAACTCGCCTCTACACCCAAATGCTTTCCAATTTGCTGTGACGGCGTTGAATTGTCGGTTTCTTTCACAGATTCATTAATTTAATCAAAGAAATGCGCTTACGCACTTAGGCATTTCAGTTTCATTATCTTTAACCCGTTTCGCAAAAGAGAAGTCATCCGCTGTTTAAAAACTGTTTTACTTCGTTTGAAGTGAAAATCGTATTGCCTTGCCAAGGCGAATTGACTGTCCGAGTGACCGTATCCGAAATCGGCAGTTAAGCCAACATTGTATCACATAGCACCTCACTTCATTTTGACGACATCCTCTGCGCCTTCTATGATAAACCTCCTGCGTCAGCCATCACAGAGTAATGAGTGCTGAATAAAACATCCACAGGACAGCCATGTTAGTCTCCGAATTTCACTGCAAGTGAGGACATGCTTGGCAGCAAAGTTACTGATCCTTCCTGGCAATTCTACTGGATCTTGGCCTTCGTCAGGCTTGGCTTCAGAGCTGAATTCAGAGACGCGACTTCTGCTGACTATCTCGCGTGTTTATACAGGCAGAGGTTGAAATACTGGTCTAGAAGCGGTTTCGCAAAAGAGAGCAGAGAATCTAACACAGCCCCGCGGAAATGAGTTTTCGAGATTGTTTGCATTTTCGACATCTTTATGCAGGCATGGCTATAAAACCTCGACTACTGCCCCTTCCAGTGTTAATAGCTTCTTTGCAGAACACAAGACTAGGATGGGTACTGAAGGTGGACGTCATTCTTAGCCCATCTGTTATAGAAAGTCGGCGATTCATCCGTCCACAGCACATGCACTTCCTCCGCACTGCTAAATATAGTCGCAAATGGTTTAATTCAGGGTAGGATTCCTTCAAATTAAAGCTTGCATTCCGTTGTCACTAGTGTAGAGTCTTAAGACTTCATTGGAGGCAAAAGAAGGTGCATTGCTTGAAAGAGAAATGAGTCGGGCCTACTGGCGAAGACCGAAGGCCAGCCTACCCAGCCAGGGCAATGTGGTCACCGAAGTGGCCACAGTCGGATCCGGCAGTCGAGCAAAGTGCTGCAGTTACTGTTTAGGCATTGCCATTTGTAAACGCATAACATTTCCGAAACCATTCATTAACAGTGCAATGCATCAGGCGGTCATGCAGATTGTCAGATGATTCGCTACCTTACAAACAAAATTTTGTCTAATGAGGCCCAATTTGTTGAAAGAAAAGTACAAAATCTTCTGAGCATATGTTACTCATATTTCACTCCTGCATGATGAGCACTTGTTAAATGAATATCAAGTCATGTGCTGTGCATCACGACAGCAAACCCTTCCACGGTGTCGCCCCTCACCAGCCTTCTTCCTCCACATTAAGTCACTTGCCCCATCACTTCGATGCTGGCAAGGAGTCGAATAAAACTAATGAAGTAAGTGAGGCAGGCCAATGTATAAACCTACTCCAAACAACGTGAATAAAACCATCAATCATTATCATCGGCGTTGGGAAAATGATGCTTCTTCATTAAACCAAAGCAATGCAAACATAACACTTGCACAATTTCCACAGAGCAAAGCAGTCCAATTTCACAGATCTGGCACCTCCCCCATTTCATTTTAGCACTAAAGGCTGCATGCATATGAACGGGAAGTGAAAAAGCAATGCCAGAAACCGGAATTGGCACAAGCAACCGCAAACACATACAGAACTTTTGAGTCCCAATTGCTATAAAATCTGCATTGAATCGAACACAAAGGCTCACAGCGGATTGTACGTGCTCTCCTGCATTCCTTCTTTACAATGGACAGTCTACACATCAACCGTACTTACACTTGCAGTGTGCAACCCAATAATTGTCAGAAATTTTTGTTAAATTACACAGACTTCATCGGTGCGATTTTGTGCTGTGCCAGCCTCTCCGCTTATGCTGTCAGAGCTGACCGCAGCACTGCAACCACCGAGTACATCACGAAAGATCGCAACTTTTGCATCTGCACCACTTTGCATCTTTCACTATACATGTGTGCCCACGAGTGCGATCACATACGTACATCTCCACAACTACACGCACATTGGCATCTGTCAGCTCACATGTATGGTTACGTGCGTGGAAGGAGGCAGACTCCTTTACACCGTTTCGAGTTGACACATGCAACAGAAACCGCCAGTTGTTTCACATATTTCACGTTGATTAACACCTCCAGCAAAGTGTTTGGTGCCATTCTGCTGCGTTCCAACAACTAAACTCAACAACATGGGCAGTTGTAGGTGGCCTTTGCTCATGGATCATTGTAAGAGGGTTGCGTCAAGCCCAAGTCGAGATACGCTTCTCACCATTAATGCTGACGTCCCAATCTCACAAGAGGATGTATCTTCATTTATGAAGGATGATTGTGGACTAATCAGCTTGTTGTTGAGTTCGCAAATGTACTCAATCTTTGCAATTAGCAAAGTCCTTTCTGCTAACCCCCACAGCGTTTTGGATCCTGAGCTGACCCCTCAAAGGTTGGAATACTTGTCTTCAGATTCAAGTCCTCATCTGTTTGCCTATAGAATGCCACAAGACGTTATTTTTTGACACCGCAGCGGCGGTCGACGCTGCTAAGCACCAAGTCAAGGCGGAAAAATTAATGAAGAAACACCATCCCACCGCATTTCTACCACTGCTAAAGTCGACCGTGCATGCGAAAGCAGGCCAAGTGATGCGCTCAGCCGCAAAGTACCAAGTGTGCCAAGACTCTCTTCTCAACGGATTCTACTACTATCGCTGCTATACTTTTGCCTTTCCCATCCAAAGTAAACTGCACACTTCACTTGCATTGGTTGTCAAAGCTAGAGAATATGCTTAATCTAAACTGGAAGCTGGGCTCTTCTAGGGTGTTTTAGACCATGCCAGCCGATGCATACAAATATAGACGAATGCACTGTTGGATAATGATTGGGTCTATCAACGAAGTCGACGCCTTACTACTCTCCAGTATCCACAACTGATGGAATTTCATGTAAATTAGACACCTACGAAAATCATCAAAACCAAACAAGCTCTCAAATTGTCGGTGCGCGTTTTAGCATTGCTCCTTTATGAAGAAGTTACCGCGGGCTTACGGACAAACGGACAGACAGAGAGGAGAGACGGATATTACATGCATGGCATGGCTTGCGGCTGCACCTAATTTCAAACTTAAGGGTATCTGAACGACATTTGTGGTATCTAGCAAACGTAGAACACAACTTCCATGTTAACAATGCGTTTGAACAGATCTTCTTCTGCTATTGGAAGGAAACAGAGTTTGATTCACCACCGCTTCTCTATCATTCAACGCCTTGTGGGTACCCTGAAGGAGGAAGAGGAAAGGACATCCACCAGGAAAGCAATGCGCTCTTATGGTCACGACAGAAGTCAAATGAGTGATGATTTGACACCAAAACCGAATGGCCAACGAACAAACTGCGTTGTTTCGCTGCTACGTCATTCTGATTTACTTGCTGCTGAATCAAGGACGCAGTTCGATTTCACTGCTAGAATGCATGAATTTATTTTCATTTCCACGACTTTTCTTGTGAACTGAAATCGTCGCCACCAAAATAGATTTCTGGAGCCCAATTTTAGTGTTCAAGGCTGTCAATCTTGCTGCTACACTAAGGCCCTCTTCAAAAATAACCACGCAGTAAAGTATGCTGTGAAGAATGAGTCGCGTATGAAGAATCTCTAGAAAAGCCAGAATATGCGAATGGAGAAGGCATCTACTACAGCTTGCATTGTAGTGGCTACAAAACAATAAAAAGAGTACCTGCATTTGATCTAAGACATCAAGTGCATCAGGGACCCCGCTATTGGGATAACTTTGAATACTCATTTCCATTTTCCTAAATGTCATGCTTCTTGAAGACTATAATGTGTGCCAGCAATGGAATCGTCGCACGCATGTCCATGTGGCACCTCGGGTGATGATACAAATTTGTTGCCTATCAGTTGTTATAAGTTCCACTTTCTGAACGTCCTTTGGAATGGACGGAATTCCAATCCTGCTGTACGGTAGCTTCTTCGTTCTATTTATAGTTTAGTGAAGTTTTCCAGTGCCCTCTAGTGGCTTTGCACCACAAACGTTATGAGATGACTGATTGAACATGCCGTCCGAACAAGTCAAAATGTGATGAGCAGGGACGCAACATTAAACCCCCTCCAAAAACTTGTAAGAAGGTGAATAACAATGGCTATGAGGAGGAGTTTGCATTCCAGTCTCGTCGACCTTCCATGCACCGAATTATTCACAACATGGTAAGTGGTAGCTTCAAGGATTACAGCATCATCGAACAATGAAGTTGGCGTCGTCACCAAAAGCATTCTAGATTGCACTTCATCAGATGCAAAATAAATTCATCTCTTTGTTGTTCCCACTCAAACATTACGCTTTCCTTCCTAGCCATTTATGGAAAAGAATATGGATGAATTGCGTGACGTTAAAACCGATCGCAGAGCAAAAGTTCGGAACTGGCCTGCTTCTCCAACACCAAAACATGGTTGCCTGGTAGCAGTGACAAAAGCTGGCGTTTTGCGATTTGCATATCTACACCTGTCGAGTGTTGCTGAACATTACACCTCCAAAATTCTGCTAAATCCCTCAAAGAAACAAGTGTTTTTACGTTTTATTAACTTCAGGTGTAACATTGTTATCCCAGGCATGGATTTTAGTTGGAAACCCTCACTCGCTTCACCCTACAAAGTGTGAGGAGGACAGTGCGAAGTCGAACTGTATCAAGTTCACAAAAATAATACACTCCCTTTAGAGGTCTAAGCATAATTTATTTACCAGGTGATTTTTTCAATTTTTGTTGGCACACGCTATTACTGAAGTCAAGAGGGTCGAGTTAGTAGGTGGCTATGACTTGCCCACATCAAACTTAGAAGGCAGGACATCAAAACTACTTTTAATACTTCATTTGACTTTTGCAATGCAATTTGACATGCAATGTCAGTTTGGAATGGCAAACAAAATTATAAAGTTGTTTTACAAGCATATTCCCTTACGTTACAGGGCATTACACCATGGTCCCATTGCATGGTTAGCTAAGCAATAGCAGGATACACGGAGTCAGTTCGAGCGCTAGCGCAATCTACGGAGACACCTATTAAGGCCACCATAGGACCTACCTAAAACACTCTTCACACAATCAGCATTTGCTCTGCAGTTGCAAAGCATGAGGTCATTACCAACTCTTAAACCATCTGTTTCTTCTCCTCGCATTCACCTCACATCTCACCTCTACTGTCGCTGTGACAATCGGCTAGGCTGCGCCGACGCTAAAGACAGATCCCTCCAATGTGTTCTAAGCATTGATGAGATTGAAGAAGTAGTCAGGAATGTGGGTGAGAACAAAGTGTTTGGTGAAAGTGATGGGAGCGACAGTGATTTTATGGCGGCTAGATCGTGTCATCTTCCAGCAAATTATGCATGTTTTCATTACCATTCCACTAAATGGGTATAATGCTTTTCATGTCCAAAATTCGTTGACTTCTTGCTTTTACTTTATTCCACACCACTGCATTCTGCGGAATGACTGAACTAGTCTGCGCTACTCCATCTCCTTGTAGTGCACGAATGCGGAAAGCCACAATGCTACCCCTTATAAATAAGTGCACTGATCCACTTCACAAGAAACACAAAAATGGAGGGAATTATGCCTTTACGCGAAAACATTCCTGACTTCTTAACTGACAAAGCTTCTTTTGGTTTCAGTATTAACTAATTGCTGTTAAGCTTATGGGATTCACCCTGCAGTAAAATCTTATTCCTAAATAAAAAGTTCAAATGTGGTAGCATGGCAAAACTAATGCATAATCCAGAGTATATTGCATCATTCCTCCCGTCCACACTAAGACGATTTTTCCAAGTAAAATGTATTCCTCTAATCAGGTAAATGATGAATGAGTTGAACCCAAACCGGTCGAAGACATGAGCGGGCAACATTGGGACCGAATTCGAAAATACGACGAATAGAAAGGAACTGGAGCTGTAGATATGTCTCAGAAGCTATCCTACCTTGCAGGGTGAGCATGGACACCTTAAATGGCCGTAACAAAAGCCGAGAGTCAATTCAGCAACGAAGAATTTCAACTGCAGTTAAATAAGAGAGGTGGAAAGACAATGATGTTCCCAGAGTGTGTGATCATGCGACTCAACCCCTCCATCTCATTCCTCTCCCTCCTTCCTTCCTTCCTTCCTTCATTTAAGTATATCAATCCACCTACGAGTGCGACAATAAACACTTCATTGATCCCCTTCCTCCCTGCAACGTTATAAGCCACTCACAGTTTTCCGCAGCTGATCTTATTACTCAGACGGTTGTCACCCCATTCTTTCTCTATGCTAACTATAGAAAACGGACTTTTCGCCTTCTGCCCTTTCCGCAGCTGATCTTATCACCCAAATCAAAATCATCCCATTCCTTTTGTGTACCAATACAAAACAAACAAGTTTGCACATATTACACACACCTACCTTCTCCCTTCTCTTCTTTGTCGCATTTCTTAGTCTTTTGCTTTTTCACAGCATCAACCATAACACCTCACATTTATTACCCACGCTGAGATTACTCAACTGCCTTCCAGTTTTATTCTATAACAGGGGATCTATTGCTGTGCTCTAGCGCTCCCGTTTTACAACTTATTTTGCTCTCCATATTTTCGGAAGCTTGCTTTTTACCAACTACACTTTCTCTGCCATCGCGACTCATCCGCGTGGCATTATGATGTTGTCAAGGTCGTCGCCGTCTTCACTTTGTGTAGCGAAACTCTACTACGAAGCAATACAAAGCAACATCAAGTCACTTTTAAATAGCTTAAACGAATTGTGCTGTCCGAAGTCCTCGTAGCCTGCGTCTACATGACTCCAGATCATCCCACAATGCAGAGCCACCTATTTACTTCAGCAATAATTTGCCCAAAACTCAACCACACAGAGGTCCAGAAGATGGGTTTTAGATTGTGTTTCTTGTTAGCCTCTAAGTCACAAATTTTGGACTCCTCAAAACATTTGTTGCTCTTGCAGGTGGTGTCTTGAGCTCACTTTCGTCCTGACAGATCTGACCCTATGGAAAAGCGTTCCAGGTTATTTCTGGTCCAATGTTTCCATCGTATACACGTAGCACAATGTGCATCTATTAACCTTACTTCGCATAAAGACCAATGCTGACGACTGGAGGAAAGCTTCAATGCCATGCCAACGGGGCAGCTGAAAGGTTAGCAGAGCAGTAACTTTGAGCAAAGGTAAAAGAAACAAAGGACTGCAGATATACAAATAGATGCTATCGAAAGGCGTTTGACGAGCAGATCGCCCACCATAATCTCCATCTCGTCTGGCCATTTCTTCCAGCATATCACTCAAGTCCAAACAGCTGCCCAATGGTGATAATAGCTACCACGTCTGCTTAACGGTGCCGCGTGCTGACATGACAACACAACAACATTTAGAGCAGCCCTGCAGTGTACAGCCTTCCCTTTCCACTTCCCCCTTACGCCCACCTAATCAACCACCCACGAGTTACACATTCTGCCCACTGTGAAGCCATTTTCAAGGCTAAGTAGCATCATGCCACCTTTTTAAGTCCCGTGACACCTCCAAAATGTACTCATTACCCGTGCTACCAGCAATTAGCTGCAACCCAACAAAATGAAAACAATTCTACACCTCCAGAGCCAAAATATTCTGCACCTGTCACATAGCTATACAAATGAGCTGTGGCTAGCAGAGCTTCGATCCGCAAAAGAACATCTCTATCACCAATTCATACATGCATACTGCAGTTGCCTCATCTTCTCCCTTCCTCGAGGGCGAAAGGAGACGACATCGTACTCGGGCAGAATAATTAGACGCATATTCAGCATACCGCTCTGCAAAGGTACAACAACGACACAAAAACCCGTCATTCAACAAACCACTGGCGCATCGCATAGCCCACTTCGCCTTGTCCAGCACCGTCCTCCGTGCCCTCCTCGGTAAGGATGCTGCGTCGTCATTCTCATCATCCCCATGATGTAATCTAATTCCCTATGGGATAGGGAAATGTGCTAGTCATCACGCGTGTCTACGACCAGTAGAGGAAACATTAGCCTAATACGAAGAGCCCAACTCCCGTCAGCAGCGTGGCATCAGAACAACTATAATGACAGAATAACTCAGCTTTGATATGGTTATCGGTCTACAATCTACTGTCATATCGTAAGCCCACCGAGACAATCTCAACTACTTATCTCAGGCAGCGGGAATGCGCTCAATACCATCAACTGGCAGATGGCCGTCAAGCAACACACTCATACGCACTCACAAGAATCCAAATATCGCACAATTTTAACGTAACATAAGCTGTGTAGGTTAAAATCTGCGAAAATAAGTGACACATGAAGGCGTTGGACATTCCCCATTTACAAATAAATCACACTCAGTCAATTGGTCATCCCATTTACTGCAACACCCACATGTGGCGTCATTAAAAATGTCTCTTCGGACACACGTCGGTAACTTGCGTACTAAGTCTTGAACAGCAAGTAGGCAAGCGATTAGCGAATATGACAGTGGATCGTACAAAGAACCACGCTTACATAATAAAGCATCATAGCCACGCTCCACACCTACTTCATGTCGGTAAAGGCAACAACACTTAAACATCTTTCACTTAAAGAATGAACGAGCAAAACTAACCATTGTAAGAAGAAAATAACATCAGATTCGACTTATCTAGCATGCCTACCAAGTTGTAGGTGCGCCCTTGCTCCGCTCTCACGCGGCAACCAAACCTCACTCAGTCGCTCATAAGGCCTCCAAGCACAAAGTCGAGTCTCTTATCTTCTGCATTAATGAATAAGCCACACTGAGCAAGGAATCTTTCGGCAGAATTGATCAACCGAATGGTTGCCACACCACAGGTCTCGACGGCGACGCGTTTAAAGGCACTTAGTGCAGCCTCAGTGGCTTCCCCTGCGTCGGCCTCAACATCCACATTCTTTTTTGCCATTGCCACCGACGGCGAAGGTGGATGTTGTTGGCAGCCTCGTGAGCCTGTGATGCCATTCAAAAGCGACGCATAACCAGTGTTGAAAGTTGTAGCAGCAGAAGAGCAAATATTAGTCAGTAAGGCTGCCCACAATCGTCATCCACCATCCCCACAATCTCGTCAAGTCACAGAGCACACCATAAAAGCCAACAGCAACGCAATAAACAAAAACAATTGCAACACATGAAAGGTCGAGGAATAACACCACGCGACATTGTCGATCAAGTCAATGTACTGTTAGGTGACATCGCGTCTGCACATCCCATCGAGGTGGTAGACTACCTGCGCTCAAAAGCCATAAAAAGTTCATCTCACTCCCATGATCGCTGAGCATGAATAAATACGCTTCCAATTTACTTCAGTGCAAATCGCCACCCCACGTGCCGACCTCCAATCGCATCACAGCCACGATCACATCAAGAACATCGACGCAGCACTCGAGGCAATTCCAACTCCAACCCTGGCTGTCTGCAAATTATTCTAATTTTAGGCAAATAAGAGTTTCAGGCCTACTCTCGACCAGTCAACTCCACAAATGACTGCTCGTAAAGGATCTAACAGCGCATCCAGTCACCACCTGCACCACATGCATGCGACAAAACCCAACGTCCAGCCGCCTTTCACCCACCACCTAATCCTCGTCATCAACTCCCATACGGTAAATAACAAACACCAACTACTTCACTTCCATGCACTCATATCACAGTGTACGCTGATAAATCCAACACCTCCTCCCCTTCCTCACAGATCTTGGATGCCACAATACCATCCACACGCAACCACCAAAGCATCTGGACAGTGGAGGTGACGATCTATTCTACCTTGGAAACAGACAGACACCAACAACTATTTATCAGGAAAGGCTTCTTATGCCCACTTGAAACCGCGGAAGTTGCAATCTACCAGTGACCTCCGTCAACTAATGACACCGGGAATCAGTCACATTGTCTAATATCAATGCCCTTAATTCACAAGTGAGCTGCCATCAGTCTGCGATAAATTCAAATTCCATTTGAGTAACCATCTCAGGACCGCACTTCCGACCCAACAGTCAGAAATCTACTGGCGTACCCACCCACCACTACCACTTACACCACTTCACGCGATACCTCCACATTATGCTCCTCGCTTATCCCTCCTATGCAAAAAAAACAAAACAAAAGAATTCCAGAAATGTGAAACTAAACATTGGATAGGCTGCACAGAGTAATCAGACGCTTTTATTGAATTTATTCAATATTTCATCTGGTAACAAAGCATCCCACCTGTTAGCTCTTGATCCTCCTTCGCGTTGCACATTCCATCTGCTTCCTTCCCATGTCTACCCACCTCCTCCAGTGTATGCACTGACTTCGCCGGCACATCCTACTTCGAAGCCAAAAATAGTACGTCAGTAACTGTTCCATTCCTTTTGCAACCTCAAACAATCAACGAATGGGGAGTGAAAGTACCACAACCGTATACACACTCTAAATCCACTTTATTTTTACCAACACTCGACGCATAATTCGACTAACAATGGAGTAAGTTTAAGTTCTGCAAGTCCATTGCCTACAACTCGTTCCAAATTACCCCGTCAAAGTCCCACTAAAGCGAATCCAATTTAAGCGACACTTAAAAATTCAGGTCAGCTAATCCCAATGCATAAAAGCGCACTATGGCCTTCCAGACAAACAGTTCCAGATCTCCTAGAGCCCGCTCCTTTCTTTCTCGGTCAGAATCGGACACCTACTCATGTCCAAACTAAACCTGCAACCAAGTGGCTACTGAGGTCCTGCATGTACGCCGCATTAGGAAAAGGCCAACACAAATGAGCACTAAGGTCTCAACCAGTGACATGGAAGTTATCGAGTAATTATAATGCAAAGTGTCCTAAAAGCGCAATTCAATCTACCGACATCAGTATAATTAACAACTTCGGCAATCCAGCTTTTGCTATACACCAATCATGAAAATATTCGTAAATCGAGGGCAAAAGCAAAACCCTGTTCAAAAACGCGCACATTACAAATATCAATGCATAAAACAGAACTATAACAATTCGTAAATTGAGATCGCATTCCCACACGAGCAAAGTTCAACCTAGTGGTAGAGACAGGATTCGTATTTGGTGTTGGTCAAAATACATCCACACCCATGACGAACGCTCTACCAAAAGAAGGTAAACGTCCGTCAAAATAAGGGTCTGCAACATCTTTAACAAGAGCAAAAGTCATATACTAGACACAGTTCCACCTGAATTCGACAAAAGGGGCCTCAGTTGTCAAGATTTACCATTATTAAAATAACAAGCCATTTGAGACACTGCCAGAACAACCTGAATTAATCGCTTGAACCACTGGACAGCATAAATAAATTAACGTGATTTTGCGTTGCATTTAAAACAAATAAACCACAACAGCGACTTCGTTTCCTTCGTGGCTAACTTGACAAATAGATTCATACATGATTAGACAAATGAGTACGTAGACGCAAATACAAGTACTTCCAAATAGTACTGGGAATGAATACGAAGATTTAGTAGACTTTTAACTATTCAACAAACCAGACCTGACTAATCAATACCTATCCCTATAAAACAACGAACCATCTGACGCGAATAACAACCCTGGTTTTTGCCAAGCGGCCAGCTCCTTCACACGGCAAGCCAAGCACACCGAGCCGTGATAACACCGAATTCAACAACGCATTCGAACAAAATCGTCGTAATACACAAAAAGAGGCAACCTTGCCTTTCAGAATCATTCACGATGCTTCAAAGCCATCTTTTCGACAACTTTGACGCACTACTATGAAATCATTAACACAGTTAATTTTGTAGACACCAGTAAATATGCTGACAGAGAAGTCAACTAATTTGCTTCACTTATCTCGCAGACCCTGATGCAATACAGAATTTGCTAGCATCGGCATTTACAAATGAATAAGGCAAAGAAGTGTACATTTAATGCAGATTTGTAAGTTTCGTGTGCGAGGCTATAAATAGGAAAGTGGGGTATGCCAAAATAAGCCTGAGTACTGCTAGCTTTTTTTAAATCTGTGTAATTTTATTAACCATGTTGGCAGGTTGAGGTTTTGAGGTTGTTAGCAATACTAATTTTTAAGCTTTGCTTTTCGCTTAGCAAATCGTCTTTGCATTTGTCCAGCAGTGTATATGAAAGCTAGGGTTTGGTGCGATTGCCTTTGCTGTGCTTGGTTTGCACGTTGTGTTAAATGCAACAGATATGTGAGTATCAGTCATAAAGACATTGTTATTTGTTTAATTTGCGTGTGTGCCTTAGTATAAATTGGCATGGAAGTTTGGGTAGGGATTTCTAGTTTGCTGCGCTCGTTGTTTCTGCAGTGCGTGTGGTAGAATAGTCGAATTCTGTTATCTGATTTAACCTAATAATGGTATTGGCAATGTCCTTTTGTGGCGTAGGAGCTTTGTCGCAGTGTGGTCAACTTCGCTAATCCTGGTAGGTGTAGGTTCTTTTCGGATTTTCTTGTTGGTTACGCGTTTCATTAGTGCGCATGAAAAAGCTTTCGAACTATTGCAGGCGACTAGAAGGTAACGTTTGAGGTTGCACAATAATTGTTTTTGAAAGGCATGAAGTTGTGGTGATGGAACCTTAGTCTTGTACGCTACACGTGTGGGCAAATGTGTTAGAAGTTGGTAGCTAGTACAACAATTGCAGGATGTAGTTTCCTGCGCCTTATTTTGGCCTCTAGCGCATCAGTGAATGCAAAAATGTGAGTTCGTATTTGTTCTAGCAGTTAAGCGTGAAGGTTCGTTTGCACGAAACCGGTTCATGGTACCTCCTTCCCTTTGCTCCAGTTGAGATTACGTGTTGACTTTAATGAATGAATGTAGAAGTTCAACTTCTCAGAGACTTTGAAGGTGTTATAAAGCAACCCATGCGCCTTTTTATTGAGTGAAGAAACGAATAGTAATTAAAAGCGTTTGGCGCTGAGGTTAGAGGAGATGCACCATGATATAGTCTTCGGAATACCAAAACGTGAATTTTTACTGTTTCCGCCCTGTTATCAGACTTAAGCTTTTTATGTGGGGATTTAGTTTCTTCCTAGGCAAATCTCATCCCGCCAGTAGTAGTTGGTTAATGCTTTCCGTTTCTCAGTTGCAAATGCCAAATAAACGTCCCTTCTGTACTCTACAGTGATTGGAGGGTCGAAAGAGTCTGCGCTCCTTCATCGTCCATGTTGACAGCATGCAGTTTTATTCGACAGTCCTTCCATGAGGCGGTGGACTACAGTCTCATGACAACGAGTACGTGTGTGAAGGCGGACAATCAAAGGGCTGCTTTTGCGGTGGAACTGGAGATGTCAAATACTTGATCCCCTTCTCGTCTCCCTGTTCAGCCGTGGGTGCAGCCGATGTTTTGATGACTGTTGCGCAGCAGGAGCCGCAGTATGTGTTTACCTCCTCTACCAACTTTGCACATTCAGTGCCCTGATTTTTCAAGTGAGCTCGATGTCAATTCCATATTTTAATCGGTGGCGATAGAATGGTCAAGCACTTGGGCTGTGGTAAACCTGTTGAAAGTGGGATGGGCGAAGTCATGTTGCGTGAGCTATTCATCTCTTTTCTGTAGTGTGCTCTCTGATTAGTTTACCTAGACACGTTTTCGGTCGTGAGTATATATTGAGTCGAAAGAAAGCGAGGCGATACAACACGTAGGGTCGTAGCGTTTTCTCTCTTTCAAAATGTCGGTGACTTATATTCGACATCATAATTTTATTTCCACTTCTTCCTTGTGTCTTCGTTGGGCTTTTGCGCAGTTGACGTTCGCACTTGATTTCTTAAATCCCTTATAATCGTAGCCTTTGAAAGGCGAATGAAGTCATTAGGATGATTATTGAACAGGAGCATTAATTGCTATCAACATCAAGCTGACACACTAAATTGATACTTCTCTCTGACTACTGATTGTGGTGCGGTTCGGCCAAGGTTTTTACCCCGAGGTGAAGATGGCAACAAGATTTGTGAAATTCACGCCAAAAAAAAAACAGATTTTGTGTGCTTAACTTAGAAATGCTACTTTTTGGTTAGTTTTGGTTGTTGTCATTGGTTTTCAGTTTATGACTACTCTTTGTTGTCTCATTGTGAAATATTATCATCTGCTCAGTTGCTTCCTTTACATAATGCCTCCATGCTTCGTTAACCATTCATTCCCACTTCACAATGACCCTAATTTTCTTACCGACAAGGAAAGTGATGCGGCAAAGGCAGTGATCGACAACGCATTGTTGAACCTACACCCTTCTACCACGTTGAGGCTGTTACTGCAGCACTGTCTTGGCGACCACGAACCCAGAGACCGCTGACGATCTCCTGGACAGGTCAGTCTCCTTGGCGTCATCGTGGAACGCAACACTGGAGGTTACGTACGATTAGGTGGTGAAGGGGCTACCTGGGCTGTCAAGGAAGTGAGGCTGACAGAAATGGGGAAGAGGCTTAATGGGGCCCGGGTGATCGCCACGGAATTGGAGGCGAGGGTGGCTGAGTTCCTAGTGATGACTGTCGTCTTCTGTCCCCTGCATTTGTAAGCTTCATCGCTCTCCTATTTATTCACTCACAACGCCAAATGCTTAGCTACTTCATAACAATTTTTGTCCCTGCTCACGCAGTCGCCCATCATTTGCCCTTCGTCGTTTTATTCTCTTCGTTGACGTATTATTTTTGTATGAATGCACTAAATGTGGCTTCATTTGTAAACCCAAGAAATTTGGTTTCGCCTGTTCGATGTGGCATTGATTCCTCTAACCAAGTCATTTGGTGGATTATGCTTTAAATTGTTTGACAGTGCTCATGGATTAGTCGCGTGTTTTGAGATTGCCTGAAGATGATTGCAGGTTAGAGGTCACGGTGCTTACGTGCACAGCGTCTCCATCGGTGAGGCGCGTGGTTGTATTGTGGATGTTGGAGGAGGTTGATTTGTTCGAGGTGTGCTAAGGTACTGCTGACCCAGTCGACTCCGATGCAGTTGTCTAGCCTCTTAGAAATATTAATGAGTTGGTTCCATTTGTAGACAACGCTAGCCGCAGACACTGAACGCGCATCTAGCTGATCAGCAGATGAGGGCGAGTGAATAGGAAATCGTCTGTACTTGAAATATGTGCTCACCACTTTTGGGATTGTTTTGGGTGGCGAGGCTAAGATGAGTGCGTTTTATGTGGAAGGGGGGAGGGTTGGGGAGAGGGTCAGATGTCAGTGTATGTAGCATGGGCTGGTCACGTACATACCTTTTTCACTGCTTTGGTCCAGTTTGTTTTTGCCCATCGTTTGCTTCAAATCCCGTCAAAGTGGAATTGACCTTGGTAAGGAATGGAAATTGACTGTTGTCTTTTTTGCGTTGAAAGGTTGTAACTGGCGTGTGCTTACCACAATGTGCCTACAACTTGTCAATCATGGGCCAGTATTTGCCTACTTTGACGGATTTGTGTATTGCATTCTGGGAAAGCAATTGCCATGGTTGATTTTCAGTTTGAAAATCAAAGTGATCAGTCAGCTGTATTTTAAGTCTGCGAAGGGAAGCTGTTTGTTAATTTCACTCTCATCTTTCAGTGGCAGTGTTTGTGAAGACGAATCTCCAAATGCTTTCTGACCTGTAACAAATCACTGATAAATGCCACGGTAGTTTCGGAGCGGCCGACATTGCTCTCCAAATGCTGGCTTTGATGGTTGCTAAAGCACCTTTTTCTCCTTTTGCTTTGCCATGTTGTGCTTTCTTCACTTGCTTCATTTGTCGGCATCCAGCGTCCGAACGAGTGCACAGGCGACAGGTGCTTTTACAAGTTAGTAGATTATGCGTGTTGGAACTTCTCATATGCGTCATCTGTTGTTGATTGAACTCTCAGTTTCGGTTGATGGGGCATGTTTGGCAATGTTGTCTTCGCCGGAGGAGGTGGCCGCAGTCTCTTCCGTTTGCCCAATGTGTTTATTTTGGTTGAGCAACATGTCTACCTTGGTCTTGACTTCAAGTGATTTACTCGAGACATTCTACTTTCCTTGATGTCCCCACTTGATGCTATGACCGATTCGTCGATGCCATGTGGCACAGTAGGACGAAATCATGTTGATTTAATTGAAGGAGTACTGCGAAAAGCGCGATCTGGGGTCCCTCTTTGCAAGTTGTTAATTGACTAATGCAGACTTTCTACAAATCACTGAAATTTTCCGACAATATTATTGCAAATGTGCATTGAATGTGCTTGTGGGCGATAGGCGGGAGGACAAGTTTTAATCAGGTCGTGGACCAGCGTAGTCGTTCTCCTGAGCCTAAGACGTCCTTGTTCTAACTTGTAGCAAAGATGTCTAGAAGTGGCCAATTTTCGCATAGTAAGGGTGGTGGAAGAGAAGGGGAGGATCGTTTGAATGAACCACGTGGTGAAGGAGCGGATGGTATTCGCGAATCCCGAGTTTAATGGGGCTCATGACACTTAAGGTGTAAGCGAGTTTCGATTTCGTACTATTCTGACATAGTGGTTCTCTTACCAAAGCAATAATCAGATCGCAGTCAACCTCTGCACCTCTTCCTATAAACTTTGACTGTTTGGTGAAGGAGCTCTTGGCCGTAATGTTGGGGTGGTAGCTTTTGCTCCAAATCGTGTAGCAAATCGGCACTAATGATGATACTTCGAGTGCTGTTTTTTAATCCAAATCGTTTTTTCTTTTGGAAAATCAGAACATCAGTCTAGACAAAGGCTGTCTCTATGTTGAAACGCACTGAACAGAACAGTATGATCAAGCAAGGCTACATAGTCGACAAAACGAAAAAGTTACATGTAGCAATGTTATCAGCATAATAATGGAATTATTGTGATGACCGCGGAGGAGTTAAGTGAAAATAGGCTGCACTTCAAAAAATACAATATCGAGAACTGTTAGCTGTACCCCACTGAAAGTTGAGTGACTGCCATTTATCAAGCGCAGAGCTGTTGGTGTGACTCACCTCGATGCAGAGCTAATATACTTCAATGCCAGCACTCGAACAATCTCTGCATTGTGAAAATCGTGGGGTAGAAAACCCACTACTGCTCTTTATTCGCAGATGTGGTTAATAATATTAAAATGTGAATTATTGTCGAAGCTAAGCACGCGCAACGAAACTGATGGTTGAACTCGTTGCTTTGGCCGTTTTGTATGATCTCGTGGATGACTTGCTCAAGATTCGAAATGTGTGGCTAAGTGGATCCGAGCAAGTAAATTGTTGAAGAGATTGGGCTTTGGTTTTGTGTTGGTGCGAATGGCCGTATTGGGTGTTGGGTGCTTTGGCCAATGGTTAGTGTTCCAGTGGAGTCGCGCTTTGTATGGGTTGATTGAGTCCACTCAAAAGAGGTCACTCATCAACAAGAGTTCCAAATCCTTCTTCAAGACTTGTTTAAGTGTTGATCATAAAGACGTGTCTTCTTGAATTTGCAACCGTCATTGTAGGAAACAAATATCCTGAAGCATACAATGAGCAGCGGAAAGCTTGACCGCCTAGGAGGCACGCAGATCCGTGACGTCTCCTTTGTAGGATGGAAAAGGAAAGCGTCCGGTCGAAGAATGATAACAGCTGGAATCATGAGTCCATCAACGTCAACGTTGGTCTCCTCGATTGGTTTGGTTGTAACAACAATTCTACCAATGACGGGAGTAGTTTTCGATTGTAGAAGCAGATTGCAGGTCTTCTGTATGGGATCGGCACTGATTTCCCATCATTTACAATTTAGTTTTTTTTTGGATGGCATAAAAGTGGGATGGGATATGCATTCGGGACGTAGAGAAGGGCCGTATGAGGTCACTGACATGGCTCCAAGGCCGCATAAGTGCTGGCGGTTCCGAATGGAAGAGTTGAAATCTGATCCAAACATTGCCGCATTTGGCTGGTGGGGTAGGACCTCAGCAACTTTGTGCATTCCTCAAATGGCAATTGCCACTCACGTTTCCACTTTTATAAATATCGCTTAAAATGTCTACTTCATGAGGTTATGGGTAGCTAGTTCTGTTCTACGACCCTGCGTCAATGCATTTCTTTGCTTAGCCTCTTCTACAAACCTCGGATTTGCATGAGAGAGAGACGTGGAATGAAACGAAAAGGACCTCAGGACAGTGGTGTAAGTGTGTCAACGGTTGAACACACCGCACACATCCGCTGGCACGTGAGAGTGGGACACAAGTTAGGTGTGGTGATCTTACAAAGGAACCTTCGGTCAACTTGCGTTTTCTCGACTCAATTTGATTTTGAAAAGAACAGTAAGTAGCAGGTTGGAGGGTGTCCTCTCGAACTTGGTGCCACGGAATCGTCCATCAGTCAAGACTGTATTAGCATTATCGCTTCACTTTGAAACACGAAGTAAAAGTGAATTCGTTTATTTGACCAACTGTAATGTATGACGCTTAAATAAAGCTCGAGCCAAGAGGAAAGACTAACACGCAGAAAATCAGACGTTGCTTCATTGCTGAATGCCATCGGTGCATGAGGCGTCACTTGAGGAAGTCGCACACCTCTACTTTGATTACTGCCTCCAAATGCGCCGATATTTGGCTCCCGTCGCCCTCTCGCTTTGTAGGCTGCCACGAAACCCTTCTGGCAGTTAGATAACACCAGGAGGAGCACTCGTTTAACATCCGGACGACGTTTAGCACATCGCTCACCATGGAGGAGCTGTGTGTCTGTGAGTTGGGGCAAAAATGACCTGAGCGATCGTAGACTTGGAACGGTTTTGGGCCATTGACAGGTTGACAGCGACGGCGAATCAAAAACAGTGTCAGCACTAACTCAATCGCTGGTTGGTAATGAAGGGACTGAATGAGTATTCGGAGGCCAATTGTGCGTCGGCATGTCCATTTCTCTGGGTTAGCAAAGTGATCGCTGACTTCTTGCAAGAGACTTGTAATTCTGAGCAAACAACTACATACATTTCGCTGCAAATCATGTGGGAACATTTGTGGTGGGTGAATAGGGAAGAGGAAGTTAGAAAATTTTTATTAGCCATGTTGAATTAAATCACGGTTTAAATAGATGATGCCACATAGGGCAAATAGAATCGCTATTTTGCACAATTGAGGCCCGTAACATGGATACACGTTATGAACGCCTTCATGCAAGCATCTCTGCTACAAGCGTTCTCAGAGGAATCACGACTACGGGTAGTGTCACCTCAAGAGCAGTTTCCAAGATCCATTTCCAATCTCTCTGTCAAGGTCGCCGCAATTCTGAGCAAACAACTACATACATTTCGCTGTAAATCATGTGGGAACATTTGTGGTGGGTGAATAAGGAAAGGCAGTTGGAAAATTTTTATTAGCGAAGCTTAAATAACCTACGATGCAAATAGGTGACACCACATAGGGGCACATTTAATTGCTATTTTGCACAATTGAGGCCCGTAACACGGATACACGTAATGAACGCCTTCATGCAAGCATCTCTGCTACAAGCGTTCTCAGAGTAATCACGACTACGGGTGGTGTCACCTCAAGAGCAGTTTCCAAGATCCATTAACAATCTCTCTGTCAAGGTCGCCGCAAATCATCCGAGCCGCAGCATACGCCCTTCTTGCATCACGTCAAGGCTTGTCATCAAGAAGCAAGGATCACTGAAGCTTGCAAATTCAATTGCCACATTTACGAGAACACTCAAAGCACACATTGGAATGTCAGTTGGCGCTGGTCTGGTTTACGCACCACTTGTGCATTGCAGCCAATCTCTTGGTTTCCTCCAGGTTACCTGAGGCTCCTCAACCAACGCGCGCCACGTTTACATTCCTTCACTCATTCACGCCCACATCTCGGATTAAACATAAAAAGCACTTTATCACCTTTTCACATTTCAATTCCTGAGCGAAAGATGGAGACAGTGGTGAAATCTGATGATAAGGCCGAATTGTTTCTTATTCACAGAATTGACACATTCCGTGAACAAGGAATACTCACTGATCTACGAATTAGGGTGAGGTTATGCACATTGGTTTCATGCTCCAACTTCTAGACAAAGGGTGGGAAATGTGTGAATGCACATACACTGGTTCTAGCAGCCAAATTCCCACATTTTTTAAGGGCACTGACCACTCAACAAGATGGAGCGACAACACAATGGAAACGCTTTTCTGCAGAGTACGTGCACATCACTTCCTTCATTAACCCACTCTTAGTATTGTCGAGGCTGTCGTCGACTACGCATACACGGGCAGAATTACAATCTCTGCTGGAAATGCCACGAGATTGTACCTTCTGGCACACAATCTCGGCTGCAAGAGAATCGTCTCTTGGTGTGTGGAGTTCATAAGAACGAGGTGGGAGAAGTCTCTTCAGAGTTAAAACCTGACTGACTAAAGAATTTCTCTAGACAATGTGGCAGAGGTTTGGTCCATAGCCAATGCTACGTTGAACCGTGGATTGATGGAGCCATGCATTCCAATGATGGCAGAGCATTTTGAAGATGTGTGCTTCCGAAGGGGGCTGCTGATGCAGACGGCAGCACAGTACTTCGAGATGCTACTGGAAAGCAACCGGCTGAAACGCGTGAGTGAGGAAACAAAGTTCCGAGCCATTCGCAGTTGGCTTGAAGCAGGCCTTGATGGGTGTGACGTGAATGAAAAGGCAAAGGTGTTTGGGAAGATGATTTCGAGGGTTGAGTTGACAGGGCTGTCCCCACAATGTCAAAGCGAATACTGGACCCTTGTGGAGAGGTACGGAAAACAGTTTCGTAAAGGTAAGCACAGTGAATGGGAGGATGGTTTAAAGGACGTGAGATTCATGGATGAGCAATTTCAATAGACGAGTGTAAGACTAAAGAAGAGACACGGCCATGGACAAGGGGCGAAAGGCTTTGTGGTAAATAAAAGAGATGTAATTGATGGATGAAAGGATGAAATGGATTAAAATGGGCGTGAGATGTAGAATGGATGCAAAATGGGTGGGTAGATGCATTAATGCGTGTTGAAGGATTTAATACGGAGTGGATGGACAAATTTATTTGGGAGTCATAGGTGCGAATTGGTTGAGTTGATGACACTATTCAGCATTGTGTAGTTCTTACTTCTGAGTTATCTTTTCCTCTATTTCTGTGACTGTTCTAAAGCCGATGTTTCGCCAGACCGTGCGATGAGGCCTGTCTCCAACTGCCAGCCACAAAGAAAGTACGTGATTCACTTTTAGTATAGCAATAACCGCCCTCCCAAAGAACCGACTAGTCGATTTGATAAGTGCTCCGATTTATAGCCATAGGATTCTGTAAATCTGTCCCTTTTCGCAACCTTCATGCCATTTTGTACTGCCACTCTATGACCAATTTATGAAAACTTTTAGAGAGGTGCTGATGGTCATCGGCGACAATACCGTTTCGCAGTCCTGGTGTTTAACGTCTGTGCCGCAGTTGCAACCGGACGAATCGTTCAATTTTGAAATTCCTTCCCGTGGAGGAGTGATTGCATTGGACGGTGAATTAAATTTATGGTCTCATCCTCCTGCTTTTTAGGTAGAGTATGTTTCGTTGAGTGTGTTGACTTTGGATGGCGTGTGGAGTCTGTAAATTACCGAGATGGTTCAACTTCCCATAAGACGTTTCAAACAACACAGCAACGCTACTGGCCTGCTGTTGCGTCGAGAAATGATTCGATTTTCATTTTTGGCGGCCAGTCTGATGGAAAGGACTTTTGCACTTGTGAAAAATTAGACATTGACAGTGGCAGGTATGTTTGATTAGGATGAGTCAACAATCTAGGCTCACCAAACTCCCTGATTTGCTGCCTGCACGAAGTCGTGCATCGGCGTTAAATATCCCAGAAATTGGAATCGTGGTTGTTGGTGGTTCTCAAGATAACTTAATAATGAATATATCAAGAGAAGTTGCAATATTGGTAGAAGATGCGGCGAATTGGAGTGGATGGCGATGGATCAAGCTCACTCCGATGTTACAGGGATGCTGTCGTCCAGGAGTGGCCTACTTCAAAGGATGCGTAGTGGTTGTAGGAGGGACCGGAGAGTTAAGTGCCGAATGCCTTTCACTGACATCGATCGAACAGACGAACGCTCAGTGGACTCGTCTTAATGGAATTCATATTCCTGACTTTGACTGGCCATTCACATCTCTTGTCTCATTCAACAACAGATTGATAATGCTAGGTAAGTGTTGTGTTCATATCCTGTGGAACCATAAATTGTTTGATCAAATTACTTAAATTTATTCACCTTTTTATTATAGTATCCGATTCTCCGACGAACAGATTCTATGAATTTTTACCCACCGAAGAGGTAAATTATTAGTTTCCATTCGCTACTTAACTACTCAAAAGTAATTAATAATGTTGTAACCCTTGTAGAACCAACCGTTGGCCAATTTCGATTGGAAGCCATTATTTGAGCTGAAAGATTTCTCATGGTCTTATCTTCTGGTGGCAAGAGAAACGCTGGAAGAACATTAAAACATTTGCAGTTTAAGGATTTTGGTTTCACATTTCCAATACACTAATTTGTTTTGCCTAATTCCAAAGTTTCCTTCTAACGTTCGGCATTTTGAGGGAAAACTAAAAATTACCCCATGGGGTGGTCATCATGTGCCAAAAAAGTGTGGAATATAGGGCGGAAAAATGTGCTTTTATTAAGTGTTTTGTATCGACACAATGCTAAGCCATTGTAATACTTTGCTTGTTTGACCACCGATGTCAGTTACGGTTACTTAGGTGGCCACATTGCTGCCCTAGCCGGATGGAATGGCCTCCGAGCCATGCCAGCAGTCCTGGATCCTTTCTGTTTGCCGAATGCATCTATTCTGCTCAAGCATTAAGTCTTCTTCTGCCTCCAAGGGAGTCTCGAGTAGCTGCATCAATGAACCATCGTTGAATTGAATCATAAGCCAGCTAAAAGAACATTTCGATGCACAAACTTCTCCTAACTGACTCTCATTACCAAAGAAGCGTAAATTGCATCACGTAATGGCAAGGGAAATCCATGCAATCACTAAATCACTTGAAGCAAAAGGATCGTTATGCGATGTTTCGAGCATTCAAATACCATTGACAAAAAGAAACGAGGAATCCGTGCTCCTGAGGCACAAAACACAAGGCGTGCGCCCACTTCGTTTAAAGTGTCCGCTGTCACCAGTAGCGGTCAGTGAACTTCCACCTGCCTGTCAGTTGGCAAATGTATTCGACGCCGTAATGGATCTGGATGTGTCTGTAACCTTCATCAAACAGCAAATAAAGATGCAAAGTCATTCCATAGAGTGGGAATCTTTCACTGAAGTTCATTACTCCTCCCTACCAGCAACAGCTAAAACTAGTCGCGAGTGTGTGTACCGAAGACAATTGTAACAGTTCGACCTTACAGCAGAAGCGGGTTCTCAAGGTTGATCTTCAGCAGTCACAACGACTACGAAAATGGGCGTAGCGAAAATTGAAGCAGGTTGTACGCAAATTTACTCAATTTGGCCATTTATCTCATTTTGCGCACAAACTGCTGCTTCAAGTAGCCTTCAAGGTGTCGTCAGTTATGCCGTTGTGGACTTGATCTCGAGTGCAAGCACCTACCCTCGTGTTCGCATCAATGTCAACCTGTGAGTCACGTTGCTTTGTCTGCTTTATGGTCAGCATCGCTTCCACTCGCTTCCGTCTTCTACCGTAGGGATTGGAGTTCAAAAGGACCCATTACCGTGTGTGGTCCTCACCTCCAATGATAATTCTTTGAGGTGGTCCTCGCCTTCACTTGATTTCAAATAGTATTTTCCCAGTGAATTGCCACTGCCTTGACACCAGCAAAGTGAAATGCGTAACGAATGCAATCTTGCTTGTTTTGTTTGAAATTCACTGGATTTGGCCTTTTTGGCAGGATTGGGTGTTATGCAAAGTTTGATTCCCCTCGGTGAATGTGATGCACAATCCTCAAGACAATCTTCCTCTCTGCAACCCAGAAACTGTCCAATCATTTGGAATTTACGAGGGGACTGGCATTGCATTTAGATTTTCACGTTCCTTAATTTGCATTTTTAACGAAGCATTTCCTGTCTTTTCGTCTCTCTTGAGAACAAACGGCAGATGATAATGACGTACTTGAAGTGTGATTCGAGCTGATCCTGCTGTAATGTTATGTTTATCTGTCTTAGTGAGTCCACTCTTAAGGTTATGGCGCAAAACACCAAAAAGAATGAAATTGTTCTACTTAAATAATGACGTTTCTACACCTACAGCAGTAGACTCTAAAGATCCGCTCCTGATGCACGAGGCATTGCTCACATATTGCTGACCCACATGTGTCACATATTTGTGACGTTGGGCCCAAACGTCGCATATATGTAGTGCCGATGCGAAATGTGCCAAACGGAGTTGGTAATATTAATTTTGCTGTCACAGTTGAAGAAAGGTTGTTGAATTTGTCCTCTTTCATCTTGTAATTTAGCAAGCGAATTCTCGATTAAACATATGCCTTATGGATACAATCAGTGGTGCATAATGTTAGCAATCTTTGACATCGGTGGCTCATTGTTTCCTTAGAATGGTTTCAACTTCAAATCATTAAACGCTATACTTAGGGGACGGTCGAGTTGTGGAGTATAATTGTCACAATAATTGTAGTCCAGTTATCTGTAAACATAAATATGTGTTGTTTGTTATTAATTAAGTTTTTCTTTAAATGCTCTGAAGTCTGCAAATCAAGCAGTAGTGGGAGTTTGACCAAAAGACATCCGGAGGGAAGTGGAGGTGGGCAATCCCGCAATAAGACTGCCAAATAAAGTTGCCAACGTGTGGTTGTGCTTTGCCTGCGCATAGCATTTGTAAACCTTGCATGATATCACACTTTGAGATCTTCTCTTTCGAAAAAGCTGCTCTAAAATCCAACCCATCACTTCTTGTCAACTAAATTATATCAGACTTATGATGCCCTCCGATATGATGCCTGCAAAAATACTGCTCGACTGAAGGCACTCGAGTGGATGCCATGATTGGGCCAAGATGTCCTTGTCAGGTCCTGGCACAGCAAATTTCTCTTGAATCATCCCTCAGTTCGGAGGTGGGTACATTAAATGGATGAAATGCAATGCTTTCACTTAATCTGAGTGTAGAGATTTGCTATTTTGTTTGACAGTGGGGGCTATTTAGAGTGCTCTTAGTAGTATAACTGCGACTTTAGTTCCTCAGACCTACGCTTCGTCAGGAATGGCCGTTATTCCATAATGGCGAGTCATATTACCACATTTTAGAACCTACTTGGCAACCGAACCCGATTCAAAAGCAAACTCTGCAGACACACATGATTAGCGGACAAAAGTCAACGCAGCGAAAGATAAGACGTATCCACTGGGAATGGTAGCACCTCCAAAGACCCCGATTTGGCACATCAAGGTGGTGTCAACTCTTGGTAATCATGCAGGCTGTTGGTTTAAAAGGCGGATCGTCGAAGACGGATGCAGCACCATCTGGCATGGAACCATCTGAGATTCAATTCCTATCCATATATTGCGGAGGGCAGTCGGTGGTCAGTGGGATGCTCGTTTCGAGTGCAGGCCTTCTTTGGGGTTAGATGACGTCCATCGTGCCACGGCATTCGTGCGCACTGAGTAGTGTCCGCGAAGGTGGTGTGCACAAAGAAATCCGCATTACATCGCCTCATAGTCAGTGGATAAACCTTCACGTGATAACCATGGTTGCAAGACAAGACGATTCCTTATCTTGCCAAAAATTAAAGCAGAATTCACAGCAAAGAGGAGTAGTCTAGGACCGCACCTCTGCTGTTATTGGAATAGATTCCGTGGGACTTGGTTATGTGTGATAGGGCTTCATTTCCTTCCACGGAGCCGATGTCATCCGTCCTATCACAAAGCTCGTGCATTCTGATCACTTCTCGCCAAAATTGTACATAAAAACGAACCCGTACTGACTGTAAAAATGTTTGTCGCATAACATCTTCTGCGTGTCAAGTGGACAACATCGGCTAACGCCTCCTAAAGAAAGGGACAATAGAGGAGGCTAGTAAAGGGGAGCCAAACATTCACTTCACCACACACTGCAGCTTCTTCTGATCAATTTTGGGCGTCTGCAATTGCTAGTAAAAGTGAAAATGTCGTTTTCTTAGCTGGCAAAGCTGAGGAGATTAATTCGAAAGTAGGAGAGATGGTACAAGGATGTGTGCATTATAAAATGCATTCACGCCTCCCTCATCTGTTCTATTTGCAACAGCGTATGGCTAATGGCCGTGTCTTTGACCCATTAGGGTGTGGAAACCATCATAAACTGAAGATCGTTCCACCTTCGAGGACACATAACATAAGAGAGCGTATCTGAACGTGGACAGGTGTCGAGTCAATGGAATACCACAACTTCATTTGGGTGATATGCGCTTCAGCTGTATGGGGTGGAGGCACTGTCTTATGCAAAATCACACTTTGCCTATGCTTCTGATGGCATTTTCGTGAGGAGCAATTGATGCTGACCGACTTGTCTGACCAGACGCATTACATCAACAAACTGTTTAGACTATGGGAAACACTGCTTCTGCTTTTGTTGCATTCGTTGAAAATGCACTTCCCTGTGATGTACACATTCTCGTTTTGGTGATGACTAAACTGCCCACTGGCCAGGAGCAATCGAAGAGGTGTGTTTGTGTTGAAAGCAGAGGATTAGTTTGAGGTTTCCGATGGAACACATGGACGATTACTTGGCATGTAAAACATGTTTTTAGGGCTCTGTTAGGTCTTTCAATAACAAGTACGGTGTGGATTACCCACTCTGCAGGGAGGTGTGATAATGATAAAAGCATGCTAGTAAATCTGTTTAAATGACCATGATATTTTTCCATATTTGTCCATAATCGTGAGGAAGTTTTACTTTGCCCAAGAGCATCCCTCTGCCTATAGCCTTTCGGTCATCCTCTTGGTTGTGAAATTGACAAGCTCACTGAGAATATTAGTGTCTGTACAGCAAAGATAATGACGATAATGTTTGCACAAAACTCATGTCGAAAGTGAGCTTTTATTTGTCTCATAGGTCCGGTTAAGAATGAGCCTGCAGGAGTTGGACCTCCTAACAGTCTTGGGTTCTTTGGATACTCCTCGTCGTCAAACCCATTCTTTGGCCACCATAACAATATCAATGCGTTGTTGACTGAGACAAGAGTTGTAAGTGGAGGCAAAAAGACGTCAAATGCTTGAAGACGAGTCCACTGAGCATTCGTTAGTTCCATCGATGCCAGTGGAAGGCATTCAGCACTTGACTCAAAGTCCACTCCTGCAACCACTACGCATCCTTTGAAGTAGGCCACCCCTGCACAACTGCGTTCCTGTAACGTCGGGTTGAGCTTGATCCATCGTCACCCGCTCCCATGCTTCGCATCCTCGACCAATGTTTCAGCATGTCTTGATTCCATCATTTGTCGATTATCCTGACAAAAGCCACCAGCAACTAGGATTCCAATTTCTAGGATATTTAATGCCGATGCACCACTTCGTACAGACACCCTAGAAGGCCTGACTTAGCCAAATCGAGCCTACACGCCGTTAGCTGTGTCCATTTTTTCGCAAGTGGGAACAAACGGTCCATTAGAGTAGCCGTCAGCACAGTCGTTGCGTGGCTTCGTTATAAAAGGCTCGTAGGAGAATAAACCATCTCTGTAAAACAATAACGCTAGACCACTTTCAATGTCCGCACATGTGCCGACACATTAGCTACCTAAAAAGTAAGAGCATAAGACCATAAACACAAGCCACAGTATAACACAGGCGCTTCTCAACGGAAAGGTGCCTCAACATTAAACGATTCGTCTGGTTGTAACTGCGGCAGAGATGTCGGCGTAAAAAGCTGTGGGAGTTGTGTTCCAACCGATGATTGGAAGCACATCTTCAAAGATTTTTAAAGATTTAGCACATCACGAATGTGCAAAATGGCATAAAATTTAGGATAAAGGCAATTTTGAAAAGTCACAGCACTTAGTGAATCGGAGAGTCGGCTTTTTGGAGTGATGGTCGTGCTGATACGGAAAGTGGTTCATTTGCCTGCTTAGTGGCGGACATTTGGAGACAGACCAAATCCACTGCTTGACCACGTTCTCGTTTGGCTTCATTGGCCGATCGTGACAGCAAATGTACGATCTCAGAACGAACCCATTCATTCGCCCCTTTTTCTGTCCCTATCCATGCCTTTATGCACGCATCCACCCACTCCACTTTCATACTTCAATCCTGCATCCATCCATCGTTCATTCACCCGTTCAATTTTCCGTTCGTTTATTTATCTTTTTCTATAAACGTATTCCCCTACCAATCAATTTAATCTGTACAACTTATTCGGAAGGCCTTCGCTACACGATTTAAACCGTCATTTACCACGATTGCTTCTCCCTGACACTCAAGTCCTTTAGGCGATTCACCCATCCACTGTGCTTGACTACACGAAACACTTAGGAACGTTGTATCACAAATGTACAAAGTTGGGTTGAAACTGTGTCCCTTGACACCTTTTCCCATCCTTTCACTAGAATTTGGAGCATAAAACTCATGCACAAGTGGTGCGTAAACCAGACCAGCGCCAACTGAAATTCATTTGTGTGCTTTGAGTGTTCTCGTAAATGTGGTAATTGAATTTGCAAGCTGCAGTGACCCTTGCTTCTTCATGACAAGCCTTGACGTGATGCAAGAAGGGCGTATGCTGCGGCTCGGATGATTTGCGGCGACCTTGACAGAAGGATTGAAAATGGGCTTGCGAAACTGCTTTCCAAGACGTTCATTACGTGTATCCATGTTACGGGCCTCAATTGTGCAAAATAGCAATTAAATGTGCCCCTATGTGGCATCACCTATTTAAATCGTGATTTAATTCAACTTGGCTAATAAAAAGTTTCCAACTTCCTCTTCCCATTCACCCACCACAAATGTTCCCACATGATTTACAGCGAAATGTATGTAGTTGTTTGCTCAGAATCACAAGCCTCTTGCAATAAGTCAGCTAACACTTTGCTAACCCAGAGAAATGGACATGCCGACGCACAAGTGGCCTCCAAATACTCATTCAGTCCCTTCATTACCAACCACCGATTTAGTTACTTGGAGAAAAACCCATCAGGAACTCATTTTTACCATAAAATTGCGATTGAGTTTGTGCTGACACAGTTTTTCATTCGTCGTCGCTGTCAACCTGTCAATGCCCCCAAAACCGTTCCAAGTCTACGATCGCTCAGGCCATTTTTTCCCCAACTCACAAACACAGCTCCTCCAGGGTGAGCGATGTGCTAAAAGTCGTCCGGATATTAAATGAGTGCTCTTCCTGGTAATGTGTGCATTTTAATAAATGTTATCTAACTCTCAGGAGGGTTTCGTGGCAGCCTACAAAGCGAGAGGGCGACGTGAACCAAATATCTGCGCATCCGGAGGCACTAATCAAAGTGGAGGTGTGCGAATTCTTCAACTGACGCCTCATGCACCGGTGGCATTCATCAATGGAGCAACGTCTGATTTTCTGCGTGTTAGTCTTGCCCCTTGGCTCGAGCTTTATTTGAGCATCATACATTGCAGTTGTTCAAATAAACCGACTCACTTTTACTTCGTGTTTCAAAGTGAAGCGATAATACTGGTACAGTCTTGACTGATGGACGATTTGGTAGCATCTATTTCGAGAGGACACCCCCCAACCTGCTACTTACTATTCTTTTCAAAATCAAATTGAGTCGAGAAAACGCAGGTTGACCGAAGGCCCCTTTGTAAGATCACTACACCTAAATTTCGTCCCACTCTCACATGCCAGCGGATGTGTGCGGTGTGTTCGACCGTTGACACACTTACACCACTGTCCTGAGGTCCTTTTGGTTTCATTCCACGTCTCTCTCTCATGCGAATCCGAGGTTTGTAGAAGAGTCTAATTAAGCAAACAAAAGCATTCACACAGAGTCTTAAAACACAACTACTTTTCTATAACCTCATCAAGTAGGCATTTTAAGCGATATTTATAAAAGTGGAAACGTGAGTGGCAATTGTCATTTGAGGAATACGCTAACTTGATGCGATTTTTCCTCACCAGCCAAATGCAGCAATGTTTGGATCAGATTTCAACTCTTCCATTCGGAACCGCCAGCACTTATGCGGCCTTGCAGCCATGTCAGTGAACTCATACGACCCTTCTCTACGTCCCGAATGCATATTCCATCCCACTATTATGGAGGCTGAGAACTCACTAAATTGTAAATGATGGGAAATCAGTGCCGATCCCATACAGAAGACCTGCAATCTGCTTCTACAATCGAAAACTACTCCCGTCATTGGTAGAATTGTTGTTTCAACCAAACCACTCGAGGCGACCCATGTTGACGTCGATGGACTCATGATTCTAGCTGTTATCATTCTTCGACCGGACGCTTTCCTTTTCCATCCTACAAAGGAGACGTCACGGATCTGCGTGCTTCCTAGATGGTCAAGCTTTTCGCTTCTCATTGTATGCTTCAAGATATGTTTCCTACAATGGCGGTTGCAAATTCAAGAAGACACGTCTTTATGATCAACACTTAAACAAGTCTCGAAGAAGGATTTGGAACTCTTGTTGATGAGTGACCTCTTTTGAGTGGACTCAATCAACCCATACAAAGCGCGACTCCACTGGAACACTAACCATTGGCCAAAGCATCCAACACCCAATACGGCTATTCGCACTAACATAAAACCAAAGCCCAATCTCTTCAACAATTTACTCGCTCGGATCCACTTAGCCACACATTTCAATTCTTGAGCAAGTCATCCACAAGACCATACAGAGGCGTCAAAGCAACGAGTTCAACCATCAGTTTCGTTGCGCGTGCTTAGCTTCGACAATAATTCACATTTTAATATTATTAACCACATCTGCGAATAAAGAGCAGTAGTGGGTTTTCTACTCCACGGTTTTCACAAAGCAGAGATTGTTTGAGTGCTGGCATTGCGGTATATTAGCTTTGCATCGAGGTGAGTCACACCAACAGCTCTGCACTTGATAAATGGCAGTCACTCAACTTTCAGTGGGGTACAGCTAACAGTTCTCAATATTGTATTTTTTGAAGTGCAGCCTATTTTCACTTAACTCCTCCGCGGTCATCACAATAATTCCATTATTATGCTGATAACATTGCTGCATGTAACTTTTTCGTTTTGTCGATTATGTAGTCACGTGTGCTTGTGATTGAATGCCACACAGTCAGCCTTGCTTGGTCATACTCTTCTGTTCAGTGCGTTTCAACATACAGACAGCCTTTGTCTAGACTGATGTACTGATTTTCCAAAAGAAGAAACGATTTGGAGGAAAATCTACCACCCTGAAAGAGTGAAATGACGTAAGGGTGCTACTGACTTGTTGTAAGTAGCACCTGCGTGAGCTGCTCACTGCCACACGATTCGATGGAGTTCAACCATCCGGCGCTAATACGCAGAAATGGCCAAACCGCCTTCACTGTGCCCAACATGTGCATAACATTATTGGCAAGGCGAACTTTTCCTAGCCCACCTCCGGCAAGGATCGTGGGATCCGCAACTGCCTGATTCGCCTCAACATTACGGTCAAGAGCTCTTTCACCAAACAGTCAAAGTTTATAGGAAGAGGTGCAGAGGTTGACTGCGACCTGATTATTGCTTTGGTAAGAGAATCACTATGTAAGAATAGTACGAAATCGAAACTCGCTTCCACCTTAGGCGTCATGAGCCCCATTAAACTCGGGATTCGCGGATACCATCCGCTCCTTCACCACGTGGTTCATTCAAACGATCCTCCCCTTCCCTTCCACCACCCCTACTATGCGAAAATTGGCCACTTCTAGACATTTTTATTACAAGCTAGGACGAGGGCGTCTTGGGCTCAGGAGAACGACTACGCTGGTCCACGACCTGATTAAAAGTTGTCCTCCCGCCTCCCGCCTCCCGCCTCCAAGCACATTCAATGCACATTTGCAATAGTATTTGCGGAAAATTTCAGTGATTTGTAGAAAGTCTGCAAGGAGTGCAGGTGCATTAGTTAATTATTTACTTGCAAAGAGAGACCCCAGATCGCGCTTTTCGCAGTACTCCTTCAATTAAATCAACATGATTTCGTCTTACTAGGCCACATGGCATCGACGAATCGGTCATAGCATCAAGTGGGGACATCAAGGAAAGTAGATTGTCTCAAGTGAATCACTTGAAGTCAAGACTAAGGCAGACACAACGCTCGACCAAAATAAACACATTGGGCAAACGGAAGAGACTGCGGCCACCTCCTCCGGCGAAGACAACACTGCCAAACATGCCCCATCAACCGAAATTGAGAGTTCAATCAACAACAGATGACGCATATGAGAAGTTCCGAAACGCATAATCTACCAACTTGTAAAAGCGCCTGTCGCCTGTGCACTCATTCGGACGCTCGATGCCAACAAATGAAGCAAGTGAAGAAAGCACAACATGGCAAAGCAAAAGGAGAAGACGATGCTTCAGCAACCATCAAAGCTGGTGCTTGGCAAGCAATGTCGGCCGTTCCAAAACTATCGTGGCATTTATCAGTGATTTGTTACAGGTTAGAAAGCATTTGAAGGTTCGTCTTCACAACCACCACGGCTAAAAGATGAGACTGAAATTAACAAAAAGCTTCCCTTCGCAGACTTAAAATAGAGCTGACTGATCACTTTGATTTTAAACTGAAAATCAACCATGGCAATTGCTTTCCCAGAATGCAATACACAAATCCGTAAAAGTAGGCAAATACTGGCCTATGATTGACAAGTTGTAGGCACATTGTGGTAAGCACACGCCAGTCACAACCTTTCAACGCAAAAAAGACAACAGTCAATTTCCATTCCTTACCAAGGTCAATTCCACTTTGACGGAATTTGAAGCAAACGATGGACAAAAACAAACTGGACCAAAGCAGTGAAAAAGGTATGTACGTGACCAGCCCAAGCTACATACACTGACATCTGACCCTCCCCCCCAACCCTCCCCCCTTCCACATAAAACGCACTCATCTTAGCCTCGCCACCCAAAACAATCCCAAAAGTGGTGAGCACATATTTCAAGTACAGACGATTTCCCATTCACTCGCCCTCATCTGCTGATCAGCTAGATGCGCGTTCAGTGTCTGCGGCTAGCGTTGTCTACAAATGGAACCAACTCATTAATATTTCTAAGAGGCTAGACAACTGCATCGGAGTCGACCGGGTCAGCAGTACCTTAGCACACCTGGAACAAATCAACCTCCTCCAACATCAACAATCCAACCACGCGCCTCACCGATGGAGACGCTGTGCACGTAAGCACCGTGACCTCCAACCTGCAATCATCTTCAGGCAATCTCAAAACACGCGACTAATCCATGAGCACTGTCAAACAATTTAAAGCATAATCCACCAAATGACTTGGTTAGAGGAATCAATGCCACATCCAACAGGCGAAACCAAATTTCTTGGATTTACAAATAAAGCCACATTTAGTGCATTAATACAAAAATAATACGTCAACGAAGAGAATAAAACGATGAAGGGCAAATGATTGATGACTGCGTGAGCAGGGACAAAAATTGTTATGAAGTAGCTAAGCATTTGGCGTTGTGAGTGAATAAATAGGAGAGCGATAAAGCTTACAAATGCAGGGGACAGAAGACGACAGTCATCACTAGGAACTCAGCCACCCTCGCCTCCAATTCCGTGGCGATCACCCGGGCCCCATTAAGCCTCTTCCCCATTTCTGTCAGCCTCACTTCCTTGACAGCCCAGGTAGCCCCTTCGCCACCTAACCGTACGTAACCTCCAGTGTTGCGTTCCACGATGACGCCAAGGAGACTGACCTGTCCAGCAGATCGTCAGCGGTCTCTGGGTTCGTGGTCGCCAAGATAGTGCTGCAGCAACAGCCTCAACGTGGTAGAAGGGTGTAGGTTCAACAATGCGTTGTCGATCACTGCCTTTGCCGCATCACTTTCCTTGTCAGTAAGAAAAGTAGGGTCAGAGTGAAGTGGGAATGAATGGTTAACGGAGCATGGAGGCATTATGTGAAGGAAGCAACTGAGCAGATGATACTATTTCACAATGAGACAACAAAGAGTAGTCGTAAACTGAAAACCGATGACAACAACCAAAACTAACCAAAAGTAGCATTTCTAAGTTAAGCACCATGGAACAATCGATGTCTGTGTAGAAATCACATCACGCAGACACTCCGACGAACTTAGGGCACACGACGGCACAACATTCGCACTTCACTTCCTCACTACGTGACAGTCGGATTCAGCGTTTTTAATTCGGTCTTGGTGAGAGAGGGTGGAACCAAATAGACGTCAAAAGCGGTCTGGATCGCCCATACCTATTTATTCATCACTTTTTCTGTAGACTCACCAGACCCAGTTCCAACTCCACACTGAACACTCACGACCACTGAGAGGAGCTGCGCTCCTAACGCACACAAAATCTGTTCTTTTCCATTTCTGGTGTGAATTTCACAAATCTTGTTGCCATCTTCACCTCGGGGTAAAAACCTTGGCCGAACCGCGCCACAATCAGTAGTCAGAGAGAAGTATCAATTTAGTGTATCAGCTTGATGTTGATAGCAATTAATGCTCCTGTTCAATAATCATCCTAATGACTTCATTCGCCTTCAAAAGGCTACGATTATAAGGGATTTAAAAAATCAAGTGCGAACGTCAACTGCGCAAAAGCCCAACGAAGACACAAGGAAGAAGTGGAAATAAAATTATGATGTCGAATATAAGTCACCGACATTTTGAAAGAGAGAAAACGCTACGACCCTACGTATTGCATCGCCTCGCCTTCTTTCGACCCAAGATATACTCACGACCGAAAACGCGTCTAGGTAAACTAATCAGGGAGCACACTACAGAAAAGAGATGAATAGCTCACGCAACATGACTTCGCCCATCCCACTTCCAACAGGTTTACCACAGTCCAAGTGCTTGACCATTCTATCGCCACCGATTACAATATGGAATTGACATCGAGCTCACCTGAAAAATCAGGGCACTGAATGTGCAAAGTTGGTAAGGGGAGGTAAACACTTACTGCGGCTCCTGCTGCGCAACAGTCATCAAAACATCGGCTGCACCCACGGCTGAACAGGGACACGAGAAGGGGATCAAGTATTTGACATCTCCAGTTCCACCGCAAAAGCAGCCCTTTGATTGTCCGCCTTCACACACGTACTCGTTGCCATGAGACTGTAGTCCACCGCCTCATGGAAGCACTGTCGAATAAAACTGCATGCTGTCAACATGGACGATGAAAGAGCGCAGACTCTGTCGACCCTCCAATCACTGTAGAGTACAGAAGGGACTTTTTTGGCATTTGCAACTAAGAAACGGAAAGCATTAACCAACCACTACTGGCAAGATGAGATTTGCCTAGGACGAAACTAAATCCCCACATAAAAAGCTTAAATCTAATAACAGGGCGGAAACACAGCAAAAATTCACATTTTGGTATTCCGGAGACTACATCATGGTGCATCTCCTCTAACCCAAGCGCCAAACGCTTTTAATTACTATTCGTTTCTTCACTCAATAAAAATGCGCATGGGTTGTTTCATAACACCTTCAAAGTCTCTGAAAAAAGTTGAACTTCTACATTCATTCATTAAAGTCAACACGTAATCTCAACTGGAGCAAAGGGAAGGAAGTACCATGAACCGGTTTCGTGCAAACGAACCTTCACGCTTAACTGCTAGAACAAGTACAAACTCACATTTTTGCATTCACTGATGCGCTAGAGGCCAAAATAAGGCACAGGAAACTACATCCTGCAATTGTTGTACTAGCTACCAACTTCTAACACATTTGCCCACACGTGTAGCGTACAAGACTAAGGTTCCATCACCACAACTTCATGCCTTTCAAAAACAATTATTGTGCAACCTCAAACGTTACCTTCTAGTCGCCTGCAATAGTTCGAAAGCTTTTTCATGCGCACTAATGAAACGCGTAACCAACAAGAAAATCCGAAAAGAACCCACACCTACCAGGATTAGCGAAGTTGACCACACTGCAACAAAGCTCCTACGCCACAAAAGGACATTGCCAATACCATTATTAAGTTAAATCAGATAACAGAATTCGACTATTTTACCACAAGCACTGCAGAAACAACGAGCGCAGCAAACCTAGAAATCCCTACCCAAACTTTCATGCCAATCTATACTACGGCACACACTCAAATTAAACAAATAACAGTGTCTTTACGACTGATACTCACATATCTGTTGCATTTAACACAACGTGCAAACCAAGCACAGCAAAGGCAGTCGCACCAAACCCTAGCTTTCATATGCACCGCTGGACAAATGCAAAGACGATTTGCTAAGCGAAAAGCAAAGTTTAAAAATAAGTACTGCTAACATGTTAAATAAAATTACACAGATTTTAAAAAGCTAGCAGTACTCAGGCTTATTTTGGCATACCCCACTTTCCTAGTTATAGCCTCGCACACGAAACTTACAAATCTGCATTAAATGTACACTTCTTTGCCTTATTCACTTGTAAATGCCGATGCTAGCAACTTCCGTATTACAACAGGGTTTGCGAGATAAGTGAAGCAAATTAGTTGACTTCTCTGTCAGCATGTTTACTGGTGTCTACAAAATTAACTGTGTTAATGATTTCATAGTAGTGCGTCAAAGTAATCGAAAAGATGGCTTTGAAGGATTGCGAATAATTCTGGAAGGCGAGGTTGCCTCTTTCTGTGTATTATGACGATTTTGTTCGAATGCGTTGTTGAATTCGGTGTTATCACGGCATTTGGCACCGCATATTTATTATGTATTACTAGTGTGCCCTTATTTGTCATTGATCTTTTGCCTGTGTACCATGAATTATGTCTGCTGGACAATGTAACCTGCAGTTAAAAGTTATGTAAAAGCCGTCAGGAAATTAAAGCTGCACTAAATCATGAACAAAAGTGCGTTGCCCTAGGCCCTATAAATACACCTGGAAACAAACACCAATCTTGACGATCCTCAAAACGAACGCTAAATCACTATTCAAATTGCAAAATTAATAGCTAAGGACTCTTGGGATCTTATTTCAACGCGTTTTAAATCCAGGATTTGCTGCTACTTTTGGCACTTACGCTTGCCAAGAAATTTATTTTGCTTGCATTGTTGCAGTGTTAATCTATCACTTAAAACAAAAGCTGAGAGTTTTAAATAGTTCTTCGCTTGCACAAATGCACATAAATCAGATGTTAATTTGTTTTATCGAACAGCATTAAAATGGTCAACTAGATTTGTGCGCGAAGTACGCGAGCCGTGTTTGTGTTGGCGGTCATTATTTTCGGTTAATGGGGCTTAATTCGGTCGAACAAGTTGGAAGGCGGTAAGTATTTGGCATTTTTACTGCTTTTAGTTTGTTATGTGTTACTAGGTCCTTTTCATGTCGATTGGCTTCCTTTGTACGCCTACTTGCTAGAGTAAACTCGAGTGCTTCATAATGGGAATGTTAAGACGTCTTTGTTTCCCGGCTGCGGATTCCACTCACGTCCATTACTCGCTGTGCAACACTTTAAGTAACAAACAACATTGTTTTGGCTATTTGTCAACCCGTTTGTTTTTAATGAATGTGGATTTGATTAATGAGTCGTAATCGTGTTGAGGAGTGTTTTAACTTTGCTAAGGGCTTGGTGCATACTCATTATTTTCGCTAGAAAGTATTCATTATATGCCTTATGGTCTATCGCTTTCAACCGTGCATTTGTCAGGTCGGATATTGACGATGCCGTCAAAAATTTATGCTTTGCGAAAAATGGAGGCATTATGAGGGTGCAATGGATGCGAATTTCGACTTGGCTATCGCTTCCCAAGTGAGCGATAGCTTCCTCATGTAAGATCGGATTGCAAATACTGTTGTCGTCTTTTCTATGCAGCAATGGATTCGGTCTGCGTCCTTATTTTGGGTTGAAGCATGCTTGCATCACATTTTTGTGTGGCACAAGATGCATTAGTTTTAGTTTCTTAGTTAGTATTACGTCCTCTGAATGTTGATGGGCTTCCTTCATACGCCCACGTGCTAGTGTAAAAGCAAGGGTCACGTGATGTGGCTGTTGGGGCGTTTTTTCCAACTGCAGTGCCTACCCACGTCCACTTTCTTCATTGCAATACTGTAAGCGAGAATTTGGGATTATTATGGCAGTTTGTAATCGGTTCGTTCTTTAGTGACGGTGAATTTGGCTTAGTGAGACAATTTTGTTGAGAAGTGTTTCAGTTCCACTGAGTACTTGGTACCTATTCATTATTTTCTTGCTAATAGGTATTCATTATACCTGCATACCTTTCAACCTGTTCCCTTTATCCGCTTACATACTAGATAGACGTTGAAGAGGTAGATGCAGATCCTGTAAAGACTTCTTCCTTTGCCAAGAATGGCGCCATTATCTGTCAGCAATGAGTGCGGCTCCCGCCTTCGCTATCACTTCACACGTTCCTCGGGTAAGATTGGATTGCTGTAAGTGAATTTTCGCCGTCGATTTTGTATAGCTATAGATTCTATCTGCGTTCTCATTTAGGGTAGAAGCATGCTTTTATCATTCATCTGTAGATCCTTTAAAATTTCATGTGAGGTAAAAGGTGCGTTATTTTCATTGCTATGATATCCTTGTTGGCGGATCACACATACATATGTGGAGGGCGTAAGACACTTTGGAACTTCACTGCTCATTGACTTTGAGACGAGGGTTATTTTTGTGCTGGTGTGATCTTTGCGAAACGTATTGTGTGGAGGGAGGGCGTCGGTGATGGCTTAATGGTGGGCTCAGCTTTGACGGCATGAGTTGGTGTCTGGGCGAGGTGGGCGCAGCAGAAGCGGAAGGAGTGACTAGTGGGAAGCATTCGCATCACTACGCAGATTGTACTTTGCAGCAGTCTTAAATGTTTGCTTGTTAAGGTGTTTTCTCCTATCATTAGTTATGTTCGGAGACGTTAGCTTTGCAGCGTAAGAGACATTCACGCATCGGCTCCTCCATTGATTGCTGTTTTCCTTTTCGGATGCTACAAAATTACTGTGGCGGTGAGGTAAAATTTGATGAGTCTATGGAATGGTAGGCAGTACGAGCTCGTGAAGTCATTGGGGGAGGCGTCCTCGTGTCGGCTGTGCGATGGGGATGTCGGCATGGACGATAGTGGTGTGTGTTGGATGGCATGGCGGTAGGTGTGGGAAGGGTGAGAAGGGCGTGGGCGCATGCTCAATAGACTAAGTGGAGTGTAACACTGATGGGGTGGGTGTGGAGGGGCGGGTTTATTTTCCACATCGGTGAGTTGCGCTGGTGATTGTGTTAACACCGAAAAGATGGAGAGGGCGAGAAGGAGAGGTGTTCCAGAGTTTTTTTTCAAACCTGCCGTAGGTGCCCTTCTTTTCGTAAATTTGGGTGTGTGTGTGCGTGTGTGTGCATTTCTTACTGTCTACTAATTGTTTTGTTGCGCGTGAATCTATGCGTATTGATATTTTCAAGGTCGTCTAGGGCCCGTTTTTAGTTTCGTAAACGTGTGTGTGTGTATGTATAGGGATCCTTTTTTTGTTGATGAGGTTCTAGGGAGAAAATTTGACGTATTTTGGTTGGTTGTTGGATGGCAACGCTTTTTCGCGTTCGTTCTGTGCTGAACAATGGAGTAGAGGAGATTGATTGGAGTAGGTAGGTAGGTGGGATGTTATTTGAAAAAGGAGGGAATGATGTTGTGGTGGTGAATGAGGCCCCACTTGGTGGGAGGGAAGGTGAGGAGGAGAACTTGGCTTTACACGGTGCTAAGGTGGTCGCGGGTCCAAAGTACGACGAGAGGGAATTTTCACTTCCTCTGGCGCATTATTATGTGGTAGGCATGGGGACTTGAGTGAGTGGCACTAGGCGTCAGTTTTGTATGCAAGACTTGTAAGTGCAGTATTTATGTGCTGTAGTAGTCGGCCTCTGACCAACACTGGCTGCCTCGCCACCGTCTCTGCCATTGTTCGCAATACTGACTGCGTGACGCTTCTCAACGTCTTCGTCTTCTTCGTCGTCAATCACGGACTCATCAAGCGGCCTGCCAACAATAACACATCGTTGTCGACGGTGAAAATAATTGCAAGGGGAAATCGTGGACGTAGAAGCCGATCCATGGGAAGCCACTGGGACTACACCAAGGGCCTTTGAACCCGTCGTTGTCGACGGCGACACCTAGGGTGTCAAAGCAATTATTAGAGAAGCAGTAAATGCGATTGAGAGTTCCCTGGCTTCTTTTCCTCCTCCTTAGTGTGGACTATTCCTTCACGCGTGGCATAAGCAGGCAAGCGGCGGCGTGGCTGTGCGCTTGGAGGAGGGCCCAACATCATGGAAGACTGGATGGGGCGTGTGCGGTTGCCAGGCGGGCGGGCGAGCGGGCGAGCGGGCGTTCGAGCGAGAGGGAAGGGAGAGGGGAACGGTACCTTGGTAAGCACTCCCCCATTGGGCAATGTATGTCGTGCATGTTGAGCGAGATCTTATCATAGGCTTGCACCACTTTTGCTTGTTCCTCGTTCTTTTTACTCTAAGGTAGTAGTCAGGTTTTGCGACCTTTAGCAGTAAAGAACAACGATATGGTGTGAAGTGAAGTCGATGTGAGGCTATGTTATTATGCGCCTTCAGACCATGCATTGGTTTTTCACGACTTCCACATTTGTGAGCGTTGGGTGGGGTGACTTGTTGCTAAAGTGCGGTTGATAATTTGCAGGGGAAGGCGGAGGAGGAACCAAAGATGCCCTACGATTTAATGCGTACTTACTTCTGCCCATTAAACATTTACAGTTAATGCCATGTGGAAACGTTCTAACAACTACCAATTGTTTTGTTCACATCACACTGCTAGGTTTATAGCCATTAATCGCTTAACATTGCACCTGTGACTGCAAAGGTGCACCACTGATCAGATGCGAAAACGAAGTTTGAACTTTAATGACTGGAAGAAAGCATTCAATATGGCCAGTAAGGCAGGATTTGTGCAATGATTTTTTTGAAATGAAACTTTGCGGGACGAAGAGGCAGCCATTGCACACCTAGTGATGAAAGCTTTGTCGAAATCCCCCAGAGGAGAAAGGGGAGATAATGACCCGAGCAACCCAAGTTGGTAATAAAGTCCGTTAGCTGTGACCCATCTGTCCAAAGGATTTTGAGGCAGAAGACGAGGAGACAAGCGGGAAGCGTGCTACATCTCTATCCATTGTTTAATGACTATGTCGACAGGGGCCACCGTTTCACTACCCATAAGGATTGTATCGATGCTGCCACGTAGGTTAATAAGTTTATAACAAAATAACTAGTATGCTTGAGGATAGCGATTCAATTCTCACATGTGGTGCATAATGTTGTGATATCCTTTTCCAGAATGAATGCAGCTTTTTATAATAGGATGCAATTTTTGTAGCTATATATCAATTGTCAACTAGTCAATTTTCGAATATGAACTGCACTTCGTTTGCATACACTCGAAAAGACAAATTTTAGCAGTTGTTCAAAGGCCAAGTTCGATGGTGTGTTTTGTGTATTTCCAAAAATTCTTGATGTTGGAAGATATTTGCTCGACAGTGGTCCTTCAAGTTTGGCAGTTTCAATGTCATCGGTCATGTTTGGCATGCTGTCCTACGATGTGGTGGGCACGTTGCCTGTTTTGATTGCGGCATTATTTTGTCGGATAAGCTTTATTAGTTCAAGAAAGGAAGAAACTGTTTCATTTTAGGCTTCACGTGAGGTCAGTGATGGTCCAAGCCTTAAGGATGACAAGAATGTACTTGTCTGTGGTGGCGCATCTAATGTGCTGCAAGGAATTGCTGAAAAAATGCCGAATTTGAAGTTGGAGTTCTCCCTTGCTCTCTATTCCTGTCTAGAAGTTTGTGTGATCCGTGCTGTGTCTCAATGTATTAGTCGTATATCCTTTTCCAAAGTCGATTCACAAATGCAATGTGTGACGGCTGCATTTTCCAAATTGATGCGATAACCATGCCGGTCGAGTTCGTCGTGTTTATTGGACGCCGATATGGCTGCAGTGCTCTACGAAAGGGTAGTTGAGTATTTTCTTCTCCACTATAACTTCAGTAGACGCGATTTGAACAAATCTAGACCAACGTCGGAAAGACTGGTGCGACCGCGGCGTCGGCGTGCGGCTCACTCTATCGTCGCACAGCGTATCAATCCGCCGCCTTGATTAGCAATGTTTCTTTAAGTCTCAGTTTGTTCTTGCAGATTCGAGGATGTTCCTCGAATGGAGTATTTGGTGACGCAGGTGATAGGTGGATGCAAACATCGAATTTTATCGCACAGAATGGGGACGACTGAACAAAAGAAGCAGCACATCAGCCATGTTTCCTTCAAGTCTGCAAAGGACAAGTATTTCTTTGAGGCTGTGTCACCGTGGAAAGGCGTTTTGGCAATCAGCGTCCGCTGATGGAATTTTGCTGAAACTGCTGGATGACTGCGAAGTAGGGTGCAAGTGGTGCCGCGTCGTGACTGCTGCGCTGTGGAGTGGTAGGCGAAAGGGCTATGTAAACGAGTGTGATGGTTATGGATGCATGGAGGAAGTGACTCGCCGACTGATAGGTACGTATAAATGCACGTTTATTTATATTTGTAGTCTCTATTTATGCATACCATTTGCTTTTTATGCACGTTGATGAGGTGTAACGCCTTAGTGCGAGGTGTAGTCCTTTACATCGGCCACAGTCACTGTGTATTTTATGGGAATCCAACGCTGGTATAGGAGTAGCTGTATCTCTTCTTTCCCATTTTCTACTCGTTCCACTTGTTTGTTGTCATCACTTGTTTGGGTGCCTTAACCCAGCGGAGTGGTATGCTTTAATTGTTGATAGTTCCAACTTTTGTGCTCCTTGACATCTGGTCATGCCGTTAGCTGCATTTATCCATTTCGCGTGTCTTGTTATCGCTTTTCGCTTAGAATAGTAGATGGCATACTTTCGTCCATTAATCTTGTTTTATTCTAACCCAACCGTGAGAGGTTGCGCGTTTAGCGTGTTTGAATAAATATGCATACACTTTTTGAGAATTTTGATTGGAACATGTTGTTAGTGTTCATTACAAAGCATGTTAAAGTCGTAGTTACCATATTGAGTGTACTGGATGCTGGCAGGTAGAATACGGCAATTTGCTTTATAGCAAATTAGTGTTTTCTGTCAAAGTTGGAACAGTAAAATGGGCACTACGCACAGTTGCCTGAAGTGAGCGGATTCCAATGTACTTGTGGTTAGAAAGCTTGCTGCTGCTTTACTTCTTCTCATTGTTTTGTGGAGTTGAGAAGGACCATATCGTGCTTTAATGCCCATTTTTATGCGCGCTCAAATTTCACTGAATGTCAAGCAATTTCGTCGGTTCCTTCTGCTGATGTTATTTGTAAGTGAGAAGAAAGGCAGGAAATAGGACACGAGTTTGACTGTTTAGTGTTCCTCGTGTAAACCACGGAACTGTGCACATTTGTCATTGTCAAAAGAAGCATCCCAAGATGCCTGCATCCGAAATACTTGTGAGTGGAATAGTTATTAAAAGCGTGTTGTCACGGTAATGACTTGGAGGGCAACCCACTGATTACCTCGGTTTGTTCACTCCTGCTGTAGCAGTGTACTAGGTCCGGTGTGGTCTTCGCCACCCTTGTCTTAGTCGTGATAGTGAGCAGCTTTGGCTTTAGCTGTTTTTGCCTTGAGGGTGATAGTTGGCTGACGGGTCGCGGACGCAGGCAAAATTGCAGGTTTGGCGTCTCCCTTAAGTTGGCCAGATTGGTATTCTTGACGGCCAATAGTTGGTGGATGTCCCCGAAGACACGGGCAAATATGGATCGGCAAGCTTTAGGCTTCGTCTCTTTGGTTACTCGCGCTCTTTTCACTTATCTGTTAATAGAATTATTTGGTTGGTAGAGGTTTAAGTAGATAGACAGGCGAAGGTGAGGCTATCTACTTAGTTCGTTGTCCATGGACATATCCGCCAGGTTATCTTCATTAGCTTTGCTTCAGGGGTGTGAGGTGTGACGTTGGAACGTTCATACAGTCCTGCTTTTTATGAGTGGTCGTGCCGCCCCATGTGCATTAGAACATTTGACTGTCGGAGCTGCTAAAATTAACACCTCTTTGACGCCCTCACGACACATTTTTCTGGGTGCATTGCTTCATCTTGATTGCATTATTGCTGCTAAGACTGCTTAGGATGGAAGTTGCTCACAGTGGAAAGGAATAGGTTGCTTCGCCGTGTTAGCTGTCTTGTTTACGTTCAATACTTGTTCCATCGTTTCAATCACACGCGCACGCATGGCAGGTCTATTGTACATACTGTTGATTGACAGAGTGCTGTCATGCGTGTGTCCGATGCAGTGGAGCTGTAGGTGCACTGGGTAGTTTGGGGGGAAGGGGGAAGGGTGGGTGTCACCGGCATTGACATGCCCAAGGCATAGGGGCAAGTGGTGCACACGGGCCTCGAACCCTTTAATGCGACGCCGACATGTGCAAAGGCCCTGTGTGGTCCAGTTTGCACCCTAGTTCTGCGTCGTTATTTGGCTTTGTGTCTGTCGCACGAGTGCTTTTTTTGCGGTGCGCCGCCTTTCCTGTGGTACATGATTAGCAGTGATGAGAACCTGAATTTCACAGTCGTCGCAAGTGGCGTCTTGTCCCCGCCTTTCCTTCTGATCATAGTATCCTTTTCCCCCATCACACCTATCATGGTGTTGTTTCGAGACGATTACTTTGCGAATTATTTTACTATCTATTTGCGTCGCTGTTCCTTTTTATTCACTTGTTCGGTCATTTAGTAGAGATGTGGAGGTAGAGTCTAGGTGAGGCAGTAAAGCTGGTGTCGGCTGTCCAATGACTTTTTACGTCATTGCGTTTATCTCAATCTCTTCATCCGCCGACCCACCTACATACCTGCCTATTAGTTGGTTTTTCGACTATCCATCTGTTCGCTCGGCCCCTTCTCGACCTGCAAAACATGTGGCGGTGAATTTGGGCTGCATGCGGTAGGCATATGAGACTGACCGAGACGGACCTATGGACGATGAAAAGCTATGTTAGAACGCACCTTAGTGAAGCGAATGTAAAGCTACGGGGGGAGGTGCAAACACCAATTTGACGCTGGTAGTTCACTAAAATTGCCGATTGAAAGTAAGGGAGGTGGGCAGTTATTAAGTCCTGTGGTTGCAAGAATGCAGGTGCTGCCGGAGATGGGATGCAGCAATGCTGAAAGGCTAGCTAGGCCACACTAGGCACCTATGGACGTCGAAGTGAAGTGGGCCATGTCAGTGGAGAGCTGTGCTGATGGCTTTTCGTGTGGCCCTGAATCCATTTTCCTACAAAGCGCGGGGAATGGCTACTCCAACGAGTAAGTATATTGTCTGTTGCACAAGACTTGGTCTTCAAGTAGGGGATTGCGCAAGACGGTGTTGGCTGGTTGAGTGTTCAAAATCATCAAACGTATGCGATGGAATTGCGTGCCTCAACGCCGATCCAGACTAATCCACATGGACACGGGATTCATAACCGGGTATCAATATTGTCAATCTGCATTTCTCTTGGGGGTTGCATTATTAAGTGGTCAGTGTCTATCCACAGGGTTGCAGGACTCATTCAGGGATCATTGCGTCGAACTGTGTCCATCACAATAGGCATGAGACACATCAACGAGTGCTTGACGCGTAGTGTTTTTACAATTGACCTCTGCGTCATTACTTCTCCCCGCTGTGCCATCATTCTTGTTTTTTGTTGGTGGGCATGAAGTTACTCCTTTCTTTTAGCATGGGGAGCTCTCTCATCATCGTTAGAATGATTAACGATTTAATTGTGCCGTTTTCTGTATTTCTCATAGATTTTCTATTTAACCATGCTTAGCACTTTGCGAGATTTTGGTTAAGTAGCCTTTTTTTGGTAATTTTGAGGATGTCGATTGAAAGCCAACAATTCGTTATTCCCGTTATCCGGATGGTACTACCTTTTTGCTAATTCTCTCCATTTTCGCAGTTTTCTCGTAAAACCTAATGCTTTTGAAAAGTGGTTAAAAGGCGATTGTTTAGCAAGGTGAAGTCTCTTTTGCCTTTTGTTCGCTTGCGAGGAGTAGACAACAATCCATTCACAGACTCGTGGTAGAACGACAGGGTCTTTGTGTCTCAATTTCAACTGTCGTGTGTAAATTTAATTAGGTTGATTTCATTTATGAAATTGCAAGTTGCGGTGAATCTGCCAGACCGCCTTCTTGCGTTGTTTCATTTGATTACTGCGATTTTTCTTTGTTGGTCTGTAGTTTTGCCTTTCTGAGAATATGCAAAAAAAACGAGGCATTTTATTTCCGCAATTTGGTTCAGCAAGCACTTTTAGCGTAGCTTCCTTTTTCCCGTCTCCAAGCTTGCAACCAACTCATTAGTAGGTTCAAATTTTCTTTTTTTTTCTCTTTTTAGCTTTTAATCTCCGCGAAATTAATTACTTTTGGCAACTCAGACTTACTTTCCGTTGTGAACTCGTTTTTCTGTGCTACCTTTGCCTTGAGTCTATAATTGCTTGCTAATCTTAGAAAGGGGGATTTTCTCGAGTAGATCTCATGCGTTTTATTTGTAATGGTTGTTCCTTATCCAATTGCCTGGGTGACTCCTCGATGTGTACTGTTTTTTCTCAGAGTGATCCCTGCGATTTTCACTCCCATTTATAACTTCGTCCTAGGTCATAGACAGATTTAGCGTGTTTAGTATTCCTTACAACCTTTGAATCCGGCGTTTGTCTTCATGTGGTAAGATGAGTGCTTGTGGTCTACATTTCGTTGGCGCAAACCATTTGGAAATGTTTGATCCTAATTGCAATCCAGCTGACGACGACGACGACGACCAGACCGCAGCACGTGTGTAGCGTGGTGTACAGAAGGGACAGTTGCATGGCTATCGTAGTATCACTTCTGCTTTTTACACATTCCGATTGTGGAGAGGATGCTTTAACAGGAATCGCACCTGAAAGTATTGAGTAGTTGTGTCAGGCAGACACTGGGAATTGTGAAGTTTGCCCAACAAATAAAGGGTCTCAGAAATTACCACTATGCGGGTAAGCTGAAGACCAACAATTTCAGGGCATCCACTGGCCGATAGACATCTACGCCTTTAAAGCGTCCAATTGATGACTAGGTTGATGCCTCCTGCTGGTACGGGTATCCAAGATTGTCGATGCCTCCTTTCACAAGAAACGTTGCTTATCACCGGGCTTCGTTGTACACAGGTACTGGCACTGGTCTGTGCCATTCTTGATAGATGATGTCTATTCCTTGTATAGCGTGACTTATCTCTTCCTGCTTCGCGTGACACCTCTGCATGATGAGTGCTCATGGGGGTATAAAACCAGCACCTCTGTTTAGACCTTATTTCCTTCTTATTTATCGAGACTTTCCCAAATCCATGCTTGCTGTTTCCGTTTCGCAGGTTCAAATGTCGGTGGTGTGTGGATTGAATGGTGACGAGAGGTCCGCTGCCCAGAGCGGATTAGAAGTGCAATTTGTCGGTGTGGAAACACCGCCTACCATCGTGAAGTGTACGAAAACCACGCGTCAAGAGGGAAAGGGGACACTGGATCGATCACCTCTGTCTTCTGGCAGCCCTTTGATGTTGAACAGCACAAACTCTCTGGATCCTGATTCCCCACTGTTCCTGATACCTACATCTCCCTATTCAAGCCGTGGTGATATCTCCACAGTGTTGTGTGTTCCTGTTCATTTTTATAACTAGCAAATTTAAAAATGCTACCCATTTGTATGTGTTTCTTCGCAAACAAGGGAACATAGGTGTTGAGTGATTTTGCGCATGTGATAATAAATGTGCTTTTTGATGGACGTAGTCGAGGTGTGTGAGGTGAGGTGGTGCACTGTGATATGCCAGAAGAGTCTCCAGATTGTGGTGGGGGTGCAGCAGTCACATTTTGCTACGACTGAGTGATTAAATAAAAATGACTGTTCAGCGCACCACCTTTGTGTTGATTGGTGAGTGAGTACACAAAATATGCGTAATGGTATAGGTTAGGTTTTGGCAAGTCTAAGTTGATTTGAATAATAAATTGTAATTACTAAGACAGATTGAGATGACATGTTATCAGACGGCTAACGTGGTGACTTCGATTACAACTGTTTTTATATAATTGAGGGTATTTTGGGCCAATGGGCCGCCCAAAACTTCACTTGTGTCCTCTTCCGTATGCCAAAGCAACTGCAAGGACAATGAATAAATTTTACTGAATGTAGACACACGAGTATGATTAGTGATGGTTTTTATTCCAATAGTGTCTATGACACTTAATCAATTGGTCCTGCATGTCAAATGTAATGCATCATCTACCGTTTAAGACCGGAAATAAATGCACTTGAGGTTCATAATTTCTAACACACAATTTAACTGCCGATTGTGTATTTTGTTAAGCAACACAAGTCTTTAAGCTAATCAAATCGCTCATCATTGTGTGATCATCAGCGGTGACTGCTTTCCACCTTTTTGGTAAATTGGGTCCTTTGATACACTAAAACGTCATGATTTCGGTAGGAGAGGCATGAATTTCACTGGAACGTGTCGCGTCTGACTGGAGCATAATTTGCTGATCATGAGTCCTCTACCTAGCGATTCAGGGTTGGAATTCTGCCTTTGGCATCACTTTACATGTAACTCAGGTAAGAATAAATTACATTTTATGGTTCCTTACCATGCTTGTCGTGCATAAAGTAACAACAGCTATTTACTATGCATTGCTTTGCTTTTTATCCAAGGTATTAGTCGTTAATGCGCAGTGAAATCGCTTTATACAAATATCTGTGGCACGCATATCTCTCAACTACGTTAAAATCTTAGTCAATTTAAGTTATTGAATAGCTTTAGGGTTGTAGCTAGAAGCCTTCAAAGAAGGCGAGGAAAGGAGTTACTTACGAAAGAGCTGCTCACTGCGTTCGACCGCCATCGGAGAGGTCAGAATGCTGTCAGATTTGTACTGGTAGCCTTGATCAATGTAAGCATAAGGCATAACATGGGTGAAAAGTGGCAAGCGCTTTGTGCTCGAAGTATTCCTTACTTTGATCTTAAAGTGATTCCAATAAGGCCCCGACCGTTATCTTGTGTGGTGCCAAATACGTAGGTCTCCTCTGAAACTATGGCATTTGGTGTCATGCGGCTCTACCAAGAGTGTGCATGAACAAACAACCAGGGTGAATGGATATCGCACTTCCGCATGATTGGTTCACTCCAATCTAACGTTAATTAGGATTAGGCCCCAAATGGTGGGTTACTTGCGTCTCCGCGAAGTGCAGTTCGATTGTAAGACATTTAATGCTTAGAAATGAACACAATTTAATGCAAATGATTTTAATACGTAAACTAGACTGGCTTAAGTAAATAGCTGCGATCCACTTTCTTGGTTTTCCACCTACAGTTATCTAATCTTGTACTCAGCAGTTTCTTTCGTCGCTGGTAGCTGCGATGTTCCTCAAGTTATGCAGCAAAAATTTGGACCTGGACGACAGTTAAGTGGACTATTTTGGCGAAGGAAGCCAAACTAACGCAAGCATATAGAGCTACGTTATGTTTTGTTTACTTAGATTCAGAATCGAACTGAATCGTAATTTAGCAGCTTAAATCATTTAGCAATTATTTGCAGCATTTCTCAAACCAAATTATAAAAAGTAAGGTTCGGCCGATGACAAGAGCGCCTAGTTTGACACAGATAATTGATAACCTACATTCAAACAGTCGGGTACCTCTGCGACCAAAAATGTTCCAAATTGAAAGTCTGGTCTTTTGACGTTAAAACGGTGAAGTGTAGGATTGTGGACATCAGAGAGATTGAGAGGGAAGCAGTGGCGATGGAGGCTGAGAAGCGAACCAAAGGTGAGCAGCTGACAAAGGAGTACTGAAGCACTGGTGAAGAATTGAGCAGTTGAAACGACGATAACCTGGGAAGCAAGATAAATGGTGGAAGGCGACAGAACGCCGTGTGATTGTTTTTTTTTTCACTTGATTGGTGGTTCGTGGTGTCTGGTGGTTTCTTACAAGCAAATGTCATTTGTCTTTGTGCTTCTTTACTTCAGCTGACACTCGTGCATTATTGCGCGTGTGCCTTAAATGCTTCGCATTATCCCGATTGTCATAACTTGATTTCCTTCCCACCATGGCGATTAGATAAGAGTGCGATGGAGAAGCAACTTAAAAAGTTGTATTTCCCTATTTTTGGCAGCATAAGAACTGGATGTTGGAGTGCTAAGAACTCGCAGCAACAAACAACAGTGATGACGAAACAACCGCTAACACTTACAGCAATTAGGAGAATTGTGAAGGCTCGCCAAATAAGTGTCACCCATGTGGGATAGCTAAAAACATGCTTTCAAATATATCAGAATTACCTTTTCTTCTATTGCATGGACCGTAAAGTTGCGCAATGCATTTCCGATTGCTTGCTGAGTGGCTGTCTTGTGATGAGAAGCAGTTTTGCATTGCAGTGATGGGTGGTCAGACTCACAAATCATTCGGCCATTGCCTCAATAGTCTGCGCTTCATATTTTTTCAATCGCGAACAAAGGCGTTCCCTACAAGTCCCTCCAGAAGACCAAACTTTTGCCGCTGCAGTACACCTGATTGGTAACATTTGAAGAAATTGTGAAAACCTGATGCATGGCAGCGCAAGACCTCTTTCGGCCAAATAACCATCTTTAAGCCTTTGCGTTTCGATGAGATCTAGACACCGCATTAGTTATTTTATCCGTTATCCTTCACATCCTTTGAAACGATGTCCTTCATCACCTCATGTCGTGTGATGATAGAGTGGATTGAATAGGTATGGAGATCTGAGAACTCGAAGTTTGATGGAAATGATGGTAATGGATTTGGAGTTGCCTGCTCCAAGAGCACAAGTAATTTAGCGATGATATGCCTTCTTCAAGTGCATTGGTCAACCTATGTAGATTGTATTTGCAGACTGTAGAGAATCACTAAGAATGACACCATTCTAAGGCACAAATTTGGGTGTAGAGGTGTACAAAATGTTGCCTACTGGGATCGAATAACATGCAATTTAGCATTTTGGACATTTGTCAAGTCTTCATTCATCACGGATTTGCATTTCGCCTTAAGCAACAAAATGTTACACAAAAAGATCTTTGGTTCTATCAATTGCATTGAAAATGATTATCTTCTGTTTTACTTCGATTGTGCTTTAATAAAGGCCATTTATCCAATTGGACCACTTTTGCTAATCGGTTACCCATTGTGCTTACACTGACCTCTACATAAAGCGAAGCAGAATGACCTTTTACGTTATATCTTTGTGGCACGAATATTTTCAACTGGATTTACGCTTTTAGACAAGATCCCAAGTCAGAAGGCAATGATTGGTCAACCTCCGCCAGACCGTTAATTTCACAACCATGCCAACTTCTACTGCAGCCAATCAGCGCAGCGCAGCGCAGCATGCGCGTAATTGGCTCATTTAAGCCAATCGCCTCCGAAGATGTAGTGGGCAATAACGCAGCATTGTGTGTGTATTGGGCATCTTTAGATTTTGCGAAATCCTTGCCTGACAATTTTTGCAAGCGCGTGCACTTGCAATGTTCTCCACAATCAACTAGTAGTATGAATATCGCCTTTTGATAAGGCTCTGCAAAACCACTGAACCTGCCAGAAATAACGAGCGCATCGGCTCAGTGCCATGTGCGAAAATTCCTTTTAGTTGCACCCTAACTTATTTATCTTTTTAAAAAATGCATATGAACTATAAATGAATTTCTATCTGATGAGTGCGGAAATTCTTCTTTAGCTAGATTAACGCCGTTGCCTTGACAACAAACTGGTTAAAAATCAGGTAATCCTAGTTTCAAAGTCGTCCATATGACGCATTGCTTAGGTCAGTTTTCCAAATCAAGCATTTAAGCTTCTGTTTGTGTGTTCTCAATTGTTAATCCAAACAAACTTTGAAGTGCGTAAATCACATCTCCAGTGGTAATGAGGATTTGTTTCAATGCACTTTCCATATGATTGACATTCAATACACCCCAATCAAAGGCGCTTCAACTTTGATCTACTAATGCTAAAACATGGTACTTCAGCGTTTGGTCACAGTTGCTATTATGCTAATAATAAGTGCAATGACGTTCTTCTCATTGACAAAATCCATGCAACTTGTTGCCGCCTCAACCTCGATGCCACTGACTTGTATAGACTATGCTAGTATAAGGTTAAAAGTAGAAGAGGGATTTAAACCAGATGCTCGACACAACTATGAGATGACTTGGCTGATTTCGCTGAGTAATTTTACTGAATAAAAGTGTAGAGCCTCCTATTTTCACTTAGCAGTGCCACAAGTTATTGAGCTGTGCAATTTTCGAATCGTAAATTTGGAAATTAGGCGTAACAGAATCTGCACTGCTTATGAGGTGTGCCAACAATTATCTTGGCGATTTGCGCACGTGTCTGCTGGATGCTACTGAGGTCACCAGCCAGAGAGGGGATAATTGGTAGGCTTTTGAGAGGGCGGCATAATATACAAATGCAAAGAGTGCGCGATGGCACGGCCATTCTGCAGTTGTCCAGTGAGTATATCGCAAGGACCACCTGAGAAGGAATCTGCGTGGGGCCTAATCCTGATCAAAAGGAGAGAGGAAAGGAAAACAGGCACGTGAGCGAAAACACCATTATCCAGGATGTTTGAGGATCAGCAATCAAGCGCAACTTTCGAAAAGTTGGAAAGAAAAGCATTTTACGTTCGCAGGCATCTGAAACACCGATCTTTAAATAACGCGTGCCGGCCGTGATCATGTCAACATTTAGACTCATCGATTTCCGCTTTACTGAAAGGGTTCTGGAGGCGTCTTCGAACGTAAGACACTTTACCGATGTTACCAAACTATTGGTTAAACAAATCTGTGCCTTGACGGTAAAATGAGCCAAAAATTTTGGATTAGACCGCTCGCTGATGTGCTTCAGTTAGAGGGATTGAGACATCCACCATCGTGTATGACAGAAGAATTAAATCTTTGCTTATTTCATTGCAGACATTAAGGCATGAATGAGCATCTACTTACATGCAGGTGCACATGTTCTTATTTCACTCCTTTTGTTTGTACAGATGCGTCAATGCGGGATGCCCATTTGTACCCAAAGGAAGGACAAAATCGCATGATTAACAATTAGCCGTATCAGCTTTGTCACCGATCGCGCAACATCAAGTGGAACAGGGAACACCTTCTGCCTCACAAAAGGCGGAAGAGACGGTCTCTGCTCTGGCCAAATTTTTAGTACTTTCAAGATCCACTTCCCCTTATGTATTCGCTGCAAAATAACCACGAAGGCAAACAAACCCAACTAAATCCTTCGTTACTAAAACGGCTGAAAATTGGTGAGGCTACTTCAAGTGAATAGGATATCTTAGGGGCAATGCCTGTACATTCCACAATAATTCCGAAATCGATCAGCTCTCCGAAGCCTGTACGACAACAGACATCCTGCATCGACTTGTCTTCGTCTCCAAAGCAAGGTGGAAGCTCAGGCCAACCTCAAACTACCACTACGATGCACGAATTTCCCAACGCCAAACCCACTCCTATTTGCCACCTCATCAGAGCTAAGCCAGCAGCTGCTACAGCCACAGGTGCAGCCACAGTTCTCACCGCCAAGCACGTGTCAGCATCTTCCAGCACACATCTTATCAGTTCCAAATTACTCTCTTCTCCAACAACTTTCTGCCGCTGCACCTATGCCTGATTCAGCAAGCTTTTTTACACTGCCAACCGCAGAACAACTTCAGGTACGCCAGACAGTACCTGAGGCACAAAGACAAGGCTGACGCAGGGTTCTCTTTACTCCGTACCAAATTGGTGGGATGATGAAATACTTTAACAAGAAAAACTACATCAATATGCATGAACGCAAAGAACTGGCGTGTCGCATCAACTTGACGGGGACTCAGGTTAGTCAAGCATTAAAGTGTTAAAAGAACACGTTTAAAAGACAGCCATTAGTGTGTAGTGATCAGTTGTCTACGATTGAGTCGTCAAAATTGGTCATATTTTTGACCCTTCTGTTAGGTGAAGATGTGGCTCCAGAATCAGCACTACAAAACAAGGAGGGCTGGTGAGAAATTTCTAGCAATGAGACGCCTCTAACACAACCAAATGTTCGTGCCCCATCAACCGACCCGTGGGACAGCGGCCTGAGTGAAGGCTTTGGAATTGCTGAAAGCTCCCAATCACAACAGGAGCCCAGCAAACAGCATTACCATTGGAGCAGGTCCCTTCAGGATAAGGTGGTGATATGCCGTCGAAGCACAAGCAGCAATTGTAGACACTGGCGGTGCCGCTTGGAAATCAGCTTGGTGCTGAAACAGATCAAAGGCAGGATGGTGAAGATGAGGACGTCAAGAAATTAGTCGAACTGATAAAGCGAGTTTTTGGCTTCCTCTATGGAGCGTCTGCAGACTGGCCTTCGCTGTCTTTCATTTAGTAGCTATGATGGTGTTTTGCTCTTTCAACTGTTTTGTGGTCCTCATAGCATATTTTGATGGCAACCATTTAGTGCGCCCTAATTCTTTAAAAATAAATAAATAAATAAATAAATAAACTGATGTCTTTTAAAGATGTTCTCGTGGGAGCTACGCGTGGAGTTGGGAGTCGCTAAAGTGAATTGTTTTGGAGGTGAGAGTCCACACAGGTCCATGTATCACATACATGAGCGATAACAACGTTTAACCCATCGAAGCGGTCAGTGGTTATGTCTATCAGAGTAAGATCCATGTTCCACGTCACTTTTAAGGCCCACAAATCAGATCACTTCCCGAAATCCCCTATTGCATGGACGAATTAGCTTGATCAGTACTTGAAATTTAAAACCTCATCACGTTAGCATGGTTCCATTAGTATCCATCTGATTACTGATGGCTTACAAATGGTTAAAATTTCTTCCTTTTAGTAATTGTCCTCTGATTCACGTCCTCGTTGAGACCTATTCTTCTGCAAAGCCTGAGTAAACGCACAGGCGTGCAAACGCATCCCTCGGATGATTGCACAACCCCGTTAACGGTCCCACCAATCAGCACACAGCTAGGGGTAGTGACTATGGGGCGGGTAGTCTAAAAGCATGCTTGACACAGTCGCGACAAGCACAATCAGAGGATGAATAACCGCAAGAGAGTCTTTTGCACGAAGCCGACCCCGATGCTCATTTGATCCAGTTTGCGTCACTTAAGAAGGATGGTCTACTTTTGAAAGACCTCTTTACATGTGAATTGCCTTGCATTCAAAAGAGCGATGTCTAAATACACTGCATAACAGCGATGAGGGAATGCGCTGTGTAGCGTGGCAACCAATACATCCTTTCCTTCATTCGGAATATCAGCTATTTAGTTTGCTTCAATCGATCCAATGCGACCTCACCGATTTAGAAGGAAACAGAGCCACCTGCCCCATTTTCTTCTATTTTGTACACACAAGATAATACTCCATTTTATAGTAATGGCTGCAGTGTATCAGGGCCTGGATGTTTAGTTAACATCACGTTTATTCCTTGGCGTTTGCTTACTTGGTGGCTAATAAATTGCCCTTAGGTCTAACTAACCTGCTTTGCAGTGCCGATCGCGAACACACGAAGGCAAAGTGACCGGCAGTGTGCTTTGGTGGTCGAGATGGGAGAGATGGAAGTTGTATTCGCTGCAACATCACAACGGTACATTCGTTTTCTCAAACGTTTGTCAGAATTTTCCAATTATCACTAACTTATGTTTTTTGTAAATATCTAACTTGATGGAGTAAATGGTTGCAACATGTGTGAGGAGAGGTGAATTCTTGTCATCCACTTTCATTGTCAGTACGAATTGACGTCACAAGGCATTCCGTGAATGGTCACATGAAAAAGGTCTACAGGGAGATGCTTGCCTTACAGTTGGTAGAGCTTGACATTAGTAAGTGAAGTGGAAAAATCCTGCTAGATGGACCTGCTGTCAACCAAATAGCTAGGGCATGCCAAAGCCATCCGAGCATGTCAACGTTGCGCGCTGCAACATTAGCATCATAAGTGTCTGCAAACTATGCGTAAAACATTCCAATTGAACTAGCCCAATGTCAAACTCTTGGCTATGAATGCTTTGTTTAGGGTAGTAACATCAGAATAAACTGACCGTCTTCACGATTATTGTTCTTGCACTTATTGAGAAAGGAAGCCTCCAATAACTGCATGGGATTACGATAGACCTTCTCAAACGCTGACAACTTTTGCGGTCCCGCGGCTGATTCACGTCTGTGCGTCGGCATTGTAAGTTGCAAGATTTGCGACTTGACTTGTTTGATGTGGATGATGCCGCAGAGCCTAATAATAATGAATTGGCAACGTGTAACTGCTACAAATCGCCTCCCCCCTTCCTCCTCTCACTCTTGCTCGGTTGCAGACTCAAGGTTCTTCTGAGCTCATAATCTCACAATGCATTATTCTTATTAATTAGCCTCAACCCATGAAGTCGTTAATATTGCATGATCGAATGGATCGCACTCGCACCTGTACACTACGTATAAAATATTAGTTATCCTTAGGTATTTAGCAGATTTATGGCTATATTTAGAAGCCTTCAAGGCAGGGCGAGAAAAGGCCTTAGTTACGAAAGAGCTGCTCACCTCGTTACACCGACATCGGAAAGGTCAGAATGGCATTAGGCTTTGACTGGTAGCTTAGATCAATGCATACATAAGGCATTACATAAGTAACACAATGGAAAATCAGCCGTAGTGTACTACGCTTTAAGTGTTTCTCACTTTGGTCTTAAGTTGATTCCAAAAGGCTCAGGTTGTTAAAATACTTCGGTGCCATAAAATAGGTTTTCCCCTCAAAACTATAGTATTCTGTGTTAGGCGGCTGTACTAAGACTCTGCATCGACAAGCAGCCAGAGAGCATGGATATTACACTGCGCCATAAATTGTTCCTTCCCATCGGCGATTAATTAGGATTGGGTATCAAATGTTGGGTTACTTCCGCTCTAATGAGGTGCATAAAAACTGTAAGCCATCTGATGCTTAGAAGTGAGCGCAGTGTAATGAAAATGATTTGATTACGAAAACTGGTATAGCATAAGTACGTAGCTGCGACCCATCCTCTTGATTCAGCACTTACAATCATTCAATATTGTACTCTGCTTTTTCTTCCATCTCTAAGAACTGTGATATCCTCGTGTTGTGCAGTAAAATTTAGACCCGGTCGATAGTTAAGCAGCCTATTTTTGCAAAGAAAGCAAGAATAACGTAAGCAAACGGAGCAGCGCCAAGCTCTGCTTAATTAAGTCAAAATTTATCAGATCTATAACCCAACGGCCTATTCCAAATGGTAAATATTCACGGCAGTTCTCGTATCAAATTGTAAAAGTAGGGTTTGACCGGTGATAAGAGCGCCTAGGTTGACACGATTGGTAACGCACGAACACGAAACCTCAAACAGTCAAATGCCTTTGTGACCAAAATTTATCCGAACTGAAAGTCAAATGCATATATTGCTATGTAGATGCTTACATCAAGGGCATGGGGCAAAACTCTTTTCTCTCCTCCTCTTTAATCCGAAATCGGCCAGAGATGAAACCAGCATTCTGTTTCCTTTTGTAATCGCTTGCGGCAGTTCTTGTACACAATTCAAACAATTTTGGCGCTTTTGATTTGTAGGGAGCCAGTTTAGGCAAAGAAAGATGCAATAGCGCTTGCTGTAGCGCTTAATTTACAATCCCGCATTGTAGGTGTAGTCGAAGCGTAATGATCCTATTTCAGCAAAGAAATCGGGAATGGCAAGGGTACAGAGCTCCTTTGTTTTCGTCTACATCGATCCAAAATTGTTCGGAATTGGTATTCAGCAGCTCGCTCCCTTCTGTAAGAGAGCGCAGCAGTTCTCTGTTTATAATCGGACAGCACAGGTGTAGCCAATGTGTAGGGTGTCCATTGTGGCAAGGAAAGCTGCGACACTATGGGTCTAGAGGCTCGCTCTCTTTTGTCTGTTTTGATCGAGATTTGTCAGAGTTGAGATCCAGCAGTTTACTTCCTTCTGTAAATTCTTGTGGCATTTCTCGTTATAAAACTGAAATGTAAATTGTCTATTTTGGCAGAGAAAGCTAAGAGTGTTAGGTAATAAAAGAAAGTGCATAAGTAAGGAAGAGGTTTGTACACTCAGGGTAAAGATGAAATGGTTCTGGCATGAGCAGCGCCGGTGCGGATATGCAATAATATGGGACAAGCAAAGTAAAGTTGATTAGGGTGAATCGGGCAACGCATTTTGAAGAATACATCGCTTGACAAACACTCTTCTTTTTATTAAAGGCATTGTGCACGATTTGATACTTCTGCATGTTTTTTCTTCTACCATTTATCCTCGAACCATCCGTGTGCCTTAACAGTGTAAATCGCATGGAAAAGGAGACTATAATTGGTCTCCTCTAGTGTGCCATTCGAAAAAAAAGACAAATTTTTCATTAAGCTGATTCCTTTACGTTTTACTTATTCAAAAGGCAAGATGGGTGGGCAAGTGAATCAGTGTATGAGAGAAAGTAGAAAGGAAATAAAGAACGCTGCACCGCAGCTCTAATCTCTTCGCTCTAATCTCAATCGTTTCTTTGTCCCTTTCGCCTGAACATTCATGCTGCCTCACTCCTACCAAAGAATCGCATGGACCACCACCACCATTCGTAATGCAAAATAGCAATTCGTCCAAGCATAGAATTAGGGTGCGCACAAAGGAAGCCTCTTTGTTGACTCAATAGCAATCTTTAGGGGTAATTAGCCGATTTTTCTTGCTATTCTGCACTTAATTTTCATTTCTAAAATACGCTCTAGAGCCTCAAATACGCAGCAGCATCAGGAGACCTAATGATGCAAAACAACTTACACAATATTCATTTCCCACTGGGGAAGTACTATAGCATGGTACGCAAGTCTAGGCTTGATAAGATCCGACCAACTTGGACCGGGTCAGAATAGACAAGGTTAGCAGCATAGGCTAGATTGTGATAAGCTTGAATAGGACGCCTCATTCGTTACCATTTAAGCCAGCCCCAACACTAATTTGGCCCTCCTAATCAACCCGATACAACTCCATGCAATGCAATGCAGATACTAAGGATCAAAGCACACAGACTATAAGTAGGCTTGATGGCGTCTTCGAAGTAGGCGGAGAAAAGCTCCCTTGTCTACGCCACCTCCCTCATGTTCTACTCTACCGCATCTTCTAAGATTGTCTCTTGTCTCCTACTATGCTCCATATGCTCACATGCATTGCGTCTCGCATTATTTTATACTGTTTATGCTCCTCGCATACAACTCAATCGAAAGGGGCAGTGAGTACTCCTTAAATCTTGGCTCCTTGTCTTTATTCTTTTACTTTAAAGCCACGAAGACGTCTCGAGCCTCTACTTCTTTTGTGCTCCTCTCACCTCTCCCACCTACCTCATCGCCTGCCAGCACCTTCTTTGCAGGTTTTCCTTAATCTCTTCACTAGTCCCAGTCGCGGCTTTAACATGATTAAATACGGCATAGATTCATAACCTAGATCAGACTAGCACAGGTTAGACTGGATCTGACTCTATCACACCCTACCCGAAACCAAATCTTGTTTTGGCATTGCTTAGCTAAAATCAGCATTAATTCTCCACTTTTATCTTTCTGCCGCCTTAGTTTGTCCCTCAAAACCTTGTCTCCATTCCGACTCCCACTTCTACTCCTCTTTCATTTACCCTTTCGAGAGCGAAGTTTGATACGTTGCTCCTGCTTCTTACTTTGCGATTTGTAGGCTGGTCGGGTTCCTGTCTGCCCAACTCACTGACCGGTTTATTTCTTTGTAGAGAATCTCTCTACCTGGCATTCTACAGTAAAGGGTAAATGATGTACTTCCCTCCCTAAACCACCTGCCTCGTTTCCACTATGCATTCACACTTGCCTATCTGTTTGTCCAAGTTTGTGTGTGTGCCATTGTTTACTTTTATTTCTGCTCTTTTGGAGAGTCGCCCTAAATGTTGCTCCACACAAACAGGTAGGAACGTGTGTGTGCTTGTGTGTTTGTGGGTGTAAATCACCATCATTGCTCAGGCCTCGAGTTTGGTCATAGATGATCACTTAGCGCTGTAGACGACTATTCAGGCTAAAGTCGTGGATACCACTGTGCTAAAATGAATACAAGTCGTACGACGATTAGCTGTCATCCATCATGAGTCAGACTCATGTCAAACGATTGAGCATGACATGACCTCATTGAGGGTTGTTGTTTTGTCACAATTAACGTGTAAGAGCTCTATCTACAGCACTGAGTGGAATCCTTTCTTACCAAAGACGGTTTCCATAAGCAGTACGAAGAGGAGTTGCATGCAAAGTAGTAGCGAGAGATGCTTTCACACCCACATTGTCAAATGTCGCATTTCGAAGCAACTCTCTTTCGTTTTCCTTTTACGACAGTATTAAAGAGCTTGCATTTCATTCAAATTTGCTCCTTGTCTTCTCCTTTTCCCTACCTAATATTTTATCCTTCCTCTATTCTACGCCTCTCATCTAGAAAAACACACTCCGTTACCTAATTTTGGCAGAAGGTATTTCTTTTTCTGAAGATCAATTTGGAAATTGGGGCTGGTTTCAGCGCTCGGTGGTAGAGTGTCAGAAGAACCACCTGGACAGGTTGATGTGAATGCTAGGATGGGTTTCGGCAAACCTTTGCATTAATAAAAATAGATTATTAAACCTTCTTACCCTCCTTGTCTCAGTGTCGTAAAAGGGCGATTCGATTTGAGTTCATATTTCAACAAAAAATTTGTTTACCCGTTCAAGTGACAGCTTGATTAATTTACATCTTTCCATCTCATTCATCAATGTGTACAGTTGCTGATGACCCACTCATCAAACTTTACTCGTTTCGGCTTCTAAAAGACTTTATAAAGAGGACAGAAAAAAGTGCAAATTACAGTCAGCCGATAAGACGAAAGTAGGTAGATCCTAAGTAAAAGCAAATTAAGCGTCAAAATACAGAGTCCCCAGAACAAAATTTTAGAAAATCACGCAATCTATCCCCCTTCAAAACAATCGACACGACTAAAGACTTACAAATCCTATTGGTCTAACCCGCATTAGAGTTTTATTGGCTCTCATAGTCTATAAATATGGCAAGTAATTAAGTCAAGAGCGCAGATTTGCATGATCACAAATTCATCATGTCAAACTTTACAGACAGAAGCCTTTTGGACCTCCTCAGTCCAGAACAAATCCAAATTCTGGCAACACTGCTGGCAAATGGTATTGTCTATCAAGGTATTTTATCACTCTTTACTTTTTCCTTTGTTTGCATACCTTTGTATCTCTAGGTTTTGTGCCGTTATCACCACATTACGTCAATTGATCATCATAAGTTGAAGCTGGATTCATTTGTTGTCCCTTGCAGCTGCCCATTTCCGCAGCCACAGTGGCATACCTGACGCACTTATTGTAGATAAAGCTCTACATCATTTTTCCAATTTTCACGTCGGTCAGAGCTGACATAGGAAAGCTTTTGTACAATACTTTTCATCGGTGCCATTACAATTTTCAACCATCGCGAAGCCGTCCCAACGATCACGCAGAGTTGGGGTCAATCAGGACCCAATTTCATGCCCAAAATAGCACGCTCGATAATGAATAAGCCCCTGACCCAAGTAAAGTAGAGCTAATATATAGTTATATTTGGAAGTTCGTGCTCTTATCCCAGTCGTTTTACTTTGACAGGTGCACCAAATACGGAATGTCCACTCGTACCTGGGGGAGAGACGAACTCGTATCTCCAACGATTAGCCTCGTCGACTTCGTTGCCAACCTCACAACAGCAAGTGGAACACGAAACACCTCTAACGTCACAAAAGGTGGAAGAAACGGTCTCGGCTCTGGCCAAACCTCCAGCGTTTTCAAGACCCAATTCTTCTCTAGTGTGTTCGTCACAGAAAAACGATGAAGCCGAACGAACCCAACTGAATTCTCATCCACCAAAGCGGCTGGAACTTGATGAGGCTACTTCAAATGGATCAAATATCTTAGGAGCAATGTCTGTATTTTCCCCACGCAATCCGCAACCTTCCAGCCCTCCAAAGCCTGCACTGCCACAGACGTCCTGCATCGACTTGTCTTCGTCTCCAAAGCAAGGCGGAAGCTCAGACCAACCTCAAGCTACCGCCACTACTAAATGACATCTTGTCAAAGTTAAGTTAACAGCTGTTACAACCCCAAGTGCAAAGACCGTCCACACTGCCAAGCATGCAACAACACCTTCCAACAAACGTCTTCTCAATTCCAGACTACTCTCTTCTCAAACAACTTGCTGCCACTGCATCTATGCCTGATGCAGCAAACTCCTCTACAACACCAGCCGCAGAACAGCCTCAGGTACGCCAGACAGTATCTGAGGCACAACGACTTGGCAAACGCAGGGTTCTCTTCACACCCTTCCAAATTAATGAGATGATGAGGCACTTTAAAGAGAACAACTACATCAGTAGGAGTGAATGCAAAGATCTGGCGCGGCGCATTAACCTGACGAAAACTCAGGTTGGTCAAGCGTTAATGTGTTAAGTGAACTTGTTTAATAGACAACTTTTATTGTACAGTGATTGCCTACGATTCGGTCGTCTGTACTCGCCATAATTTTGACTTCTCTGTTAGGTTAAGACATGGTTCCGAAACCAACGTTACATAGCAAAAAAGGCCGGCGGAAATATTTTCGGCAATGAGGCACCTGTTGCACAGCCTATGGTTCATGGCATGGACAGAAGTGCCTCATCAACGGACTCGTATGACAGTGGCCTCCGTGAAAGCTTAAAAACTACTGGGAGCACCCAACCGCAACGAGAGCCCCAACAGACAGTAGTACAATCGGAGCAAGACTCTTCAGGAGAAGGTGGTGATATACTGTCGAGGCAAAGTCGGTTACTTAGGGCTCTGGCAGAGTGGTTCGAAAATAAGCTTGCTACTGATACAGACTAAAATTAGCATGGTGAAGACGAAGTTATGAAGGTGTATGTAGAGCTGACAAAACAAGTTATTCACTTTCTCTAAGAAGCGTCTGCAGACCGTCCTTGGCTGCCTTTCATGAAGTGGCTGTGATGATGATGTTTTGCTATTCTAACTTTATGTCCATATGGCATGTCGTGATGGCAGCCACCTTGTAGGCCTTAGTTTTTATAAATGAACAAATAAATTGATATTTTCAAAGATGTCCGCTTGGGTAGCTATGCTCAAGGTTAGGGAGTTGCTAAAATGAATTGATCCAGAGGCACAGCAAGTCCACCGTTTGAATTCTAGGTCGAAAGGAATTTAAACTAATACATTTTAAAGCTGCAGAGCACGTTGAAAATGGCCTTTGGTTGGGTGATAGGCGTCTAAAGCAGCTGTTACTATCCAGTCAATGTAAACGGTCAATTAGTTATTTTTGGTATAAACACGATCAAACAATTTGACTGTAATTCATTTCCATCTACTCCGCAGCTCAGGTCAAACATTTAAAGGTTTCAGGTCTGGTGTAGGGCACAGTACAACATCATACGCAGATCTTTATTTCGATGACCAGGTTTTAGCCAATCAAAGGTCTAACGTTTGATAGGTTTGCTGTTATGCTGTCAACTTTAAAATACATATCGCCACGGAAGACAAATGAGATGAAGCAAGGAGAAGACAAATGGAAGTTAGGCCCTTCCATTAGCGACATGGAAGCGCACTCAACTCAGCATCATCCTTTGTTGTCCTCTGCTTCTTTTCGTTTTTCTTCCAACAGCGCAATGCACTGCTTCACTTCCACTGTGTTGGAAGCGAAAGTTTACCCAGGTCGATGCACCACGCACAGGTGCAAAGACGACGCCCAATCCATCAAAGTGTTCCGAGGTAATGCCTATCGGAGTTAGGTCTGTGCTCCACTCCACTTTCGGGGTCCACAGATCAGTTTGCTTCTAACAAAAACACTCATGACTTAGTGCTAACCAAACTAAACGAAGTTGCAAGAGAAATAGAGAAAGACCGAAATAAAATGAAAAATTTCTGCCGAGAAAGCAAACGCCACAGCCCTTTACAATTCTCAAAAGGGTAGAACTAATTCAGATGCAGATCGTAGGACATGTTTTACATGCCTTTAATGCCAATCCCTCTCTCAACTGCCCCATTATTCAACTGCAAACGTTGGAGCATGAATGGCTTCTTAGTAATACCAAGACCTACAACGTTTCAGCTCCAATGTCAACCTCATTCACCCACGAGGCGAACGTTCTTAAGGTAGCTGGAGTACAGAAGTGACCTCAATCAATCACCACCATGCAGCATTGCATGGTCCCTTTCGTTGAGTTAATCAAGACCGCATTGAATAGACAGACGACAGCCCACTCCAAACGATCGCCCTCCCATGGGTCAAACACATGCTACCTCAGGTCAGCGGTCCTAGGGGGAGCAAAAATACAATACATGCTCATTCCCTAACCCAGTACTGTTGTCAAGCTGGATGGAACTCAAGACCCAGTAAAATATGTACGAGAGAACAACAATGTATCATTTCGATAATTTTTTGGAACAAGCATGAATGTTAATGGCTGGCACAATCGATTCGTGAATGTTTTTACTTCCAGCACCAACCACTTTGCGATGGCTGACTGCGTGCGTGGAATAAGCGAAAAGGTCTCTAAGTCGCACCTGTGAACTCTAATTCAATCTCTACACCAATACTACACTTCCTATCTTTGTTTCCTACCATTGTTGTCGTCAGTGTCGCGCAACAGTGTGAATCAAGTGCATCGAAGCCACTAATTGGGTTTGTAAAGAAAAATAAGAGGAGAAATGGAAGATGAACGCACTTGACGTCACACTAGGTTGATGGATCAGGACCGGAAAAAGCTTGCATCACTTCCGCTACAACACTGGTGATTGAGTTATCATCGGGTCGGCGATTGAGGTGTCGTCAGCATAAAGATGCACAGTCAAACCAGTCAATCAAAGAAACGCTGAGGTACAAAAGAACAGTAGGAAAACGTTCAGAGCAGTAGTTGCTCCATTTCGAATTTTCTATCATTTTCGTCGCTTCTACTGATTTTCATATTGTAGTTCCCGGATGAGGAATTAACCTCTGAGTAGTGCCAGTAGACCCTCTTTCCTTAGCTGCTCTGCACTTCGGCAATGCACCTTATGTCCTCCGTCTTAAGGAATGTCTCCAGGTGCAACACTTGCTTCAACACTTCCCCAAAGAACGAACAGCTTCGGCTTTAAGTTATTTGTCTTCACGAGGAAGTCACTTCTATCTAGACAGCCGGGTATGAGTTGGGTCCCCTCACTTGGTAATCCGCTATTATGTAAACGCTTTGTCACCTAAGGAGAACATTACACTGCTCGTTATTTATTATCAAACGACCGAATTCAGGCACTCAACCACATGGCAGATCCTTGCATTTATTTACATAGACACTTGCAATCTGGCCTTCGAGAGCACCGTTAAAGTGGTCGCCACCCATTGTTGTATTAATTCGACTCCAACGACACTCATCAAAATGGTACGTATCAGAAGAGCCAAGCCAATCACTAAGTGCATCTTGATCAGAGCAGATTCATCTCTCGCCTAGCAATCTGGCACAACTTTTACAACTTTTACGTGGCCGGAGTTGTGTTTTCATAAAACAACAGAAGTTATAAAATTCATTTTATCCTAGTGAATGCTCCTAAGGTAGGGTAAGCACTTTTGATGGCCGCTTTGCCTGTGGGTATCAGCAAAACTAGTCCGCTTCCTTTTGTTTCACATCCGACCCATTTAATTTATTCTGCCTACGATTATCTAGAGTCAAGGAGAGGCGGCAATCACTGGCAGTGGATGAAGAGGTCGAGGATGAGGCAGTGAGTGCATGAGGTCGTGCAATCTCTTGCAACAATGCGACATGCTTTCGGGTGCTTGACTAGCTGCGCCTGTTTTCGAAGAAGAGCCTTCTCTTGAACACCTTCGAAATACTGCAGGAAGATCTGTGACGCAATAAAGGGAACCTCGGAAGGAAGTCATGGCAATATGTGGCATCCATTGCCATCCATTTGTTTTCGATTACAATCCCACATTGCAGTTCACCTCATCACCTTTCGCAATGGGTGAATATGGCAGTCCTTTATTTGGTAGATATTTTTGCAGCGACTTGATTTGCCATAATGAATGCTTGAATTCTGTTTGTCTAGGATTCGACTTACCTATGTGCTAGTTTGTGTCTGTTGAATTCCACTAGTTGGTGCAGTATTCATCAAAGTGTTAGTGAGGAGGAATGAGCAAAGCATGTACATCCACCCTCTACGTGGATCTCTTATTACAAACTGTTAAGGTGGTGCAAGCACAGCATCGCAATTTCTTATTAGGCGGTACCCTAAACGGAGTAACAAGCACGACTTTTCTGTGCCTCTATGCTATCATTTGTCAATTCATTTGTTTGTGATTCGCACACATGGTTTATGGAGGCGGAAGACTTCGTGACGTTCCCCATCCCACCAAATGAACAATAAAAGACTCAGTTTGGCGCCTAACTCATCAAGCATATTTCAGTGGTTAAGAAAGCCACAGCACACCATCCCTGCTTTGCATCTACCTGACGGCAAGGCAACCGTGTATCTGCATGGTTTCCCTTTTATTAGGCAATTTCACTCGAAGGCTTAGTCATGCCATAACCCCAACCGCCTCACGTGATTAAGTTGACGCCTTTTAATAAATAAATAGCTGGTACATACACTTCATGATGCCTGTTCCAGCGAGCTTCGCCTCACAAGAAACGCATTTCCACTGCTGCAGCTGCCTTGTATTTTTTTCTTTCTTTTTAACCCCAATTCACCAACGAAAACGTTTTATCTCACCGTAGATGTGCGCAAAGCAAACGCCTCTTCATGCTTCCCCCTCATCCCCTTTATTCAACCTCCAGAAGGAGGATTGCCGAACCTTTTACACACTGTCATATGACTCTTCAGCGCTTGCGCTGATTCGTGGGAACATAAATTGTGCTTTTCTCATCTCTTTTTTCTCTTAGCTTGATCCATCTTCACCACCTAGACCATTTTATGCTGCCTGCTCCCAAGCGTGTGTGTGTGTGTGTGTGTGATGAGGGATGGATTTATCATCATTATTAACACAACTTCAAAACCAGCCACACGCACAAACATGCTAATGCGCTGTTGGTTGGAGCCCTCAACTCTCACATAGAACCACACTCTACACTCTACGCATGCCAAGGCAGGAGGGCGTTTCTCTTCCTCTGTTACGGGTAGTCAATCCTCACGTTATCGGGAGGAGATGCTTCAACTTCTCATCTCCTCGTTGATCCGTAGCAGCTACTTCTTTATCATTGGTGTTCTTTTAACACCTTTACCAACCAAAATGAGGGGAAGAAATGGCCACCCAGCCATGAGCCAGTGGATCGTGTGCATTGCCGCATGTTAGGAGAGAATAAGCTAGTATCATCTATTTCCACACTGCTCACTGCTCAGCCCCTCCCACCTCCTCCGCTAGATCACTTTCATCTTGCTACTAACGTGCCGTTTTGTCACGCCTTAATTACCCCTCATTTCTAATACCACCATTCTTTTCCCATTGTCAAGTCCAGAAAACCATCTAAAATTAGAGGCAGAGATACTACTCTCAAGTGGCTAGTAATTTAATGGGGTGTGGGTGGGAAGAGGCAGATTATGGTTTTAGAGGAAGGAACGTACTCACACTCACCTATACCATTGTAACTTTGCGGACAGGCCTCGCAGATTTTTCGGACACTAATCATCCTTATACTTTGCCTTTCGCCTTCTGTTGCCTGGTTTTCGACCAGACAGGGCTGGATTGCAAGAATGATTATGGTAAGAATAAGAATAATGCCATTTTGTCCCCCCTGTTTCTTGTCGAAAAGGACAACTTGTGGTCATTCAGGGACAGTAGGAGCAATGCAAGGCATGAATTGAGCCAAGAAATTGGTGGAACCAGAGAAGGCAGTCTGGATCGAAAAGCGCACAATCTTAAGCTTTATTGCAAAGCGCCAGGTAGAGGGGGATCCCCCACAAAGAGAATTAATGGGTTGAGTTGTGAGATATTAGGTGGAAATTTTAACCAGCCTACAAATTACGAAGTAGAAACAGCGCTTCAGTCTTCTATTTCGAAAGGATAGGTGAAAGAGGAGTAGAAGTAGGAGACGTAATTGAGGCGAAGTGGTGCAGAGCAAACTAAAGCGGGAGAAAGAAAGACAGAAATGGAGAATAAATGGCAATGCAAGCCAAGCTATGCCAAAACAAGATTTGGTTATCTGGGAGAGCGTGATTGAGTCAGATCTAGCCTAGCCTGTGCTAGTCTGATCCAGGTTATGAATCTGTGCATTATTTGATCGTGTCACAACCGATGCTCAAAGTGGTGGAGAGATGAAGGGGAGCATATAAAGAGGGTGCTAGCAGACACTGAGGTGGAAAGGGAAGGTGAGAGAAGCGTAAAAAAGGCATGGAAGCCAGATGTTCTCGTGGCTCCAAAGCGGAAAAATAAAGATAATAAACTAAACTGCAAGTCGTACTTACTCGTCTTTTCCGAATGAGTCGATGAGAATAGCAAGGATATTATGACATGCTGCGAGACGCAGTACGTGTGAACATGTAGAGCGTCGTAGGCGACAAAAGAGACACTCATGGAAGATGCGTTCAAGTAAGACATGAGAAAGGAGATAAGAGATAAGAGATAAGAGAGCTCCTCTTCATTCATTCCCAAGATGCCATTAAGCTTACTTCTAGCCACGCATACCTTAATTAATTGCGTCTGCGAGAAGTGAAGAGACGACCTCAATTGGCATTGCATGGAGTTGTGCCGAGTTGATTAAAAGGGCTTAATTGGAGTGTTGGGACTGACTTACCTGGCAACGCATAAGGAGCCGTATTCAAGCTTGTCATTATCTAGCTTAGGCTGCCAATCAGTCAGATCCAGTCAAACCTACTTATGCGAACCGTGCTACAGTACTTTCAAGGAGAGACGTGAATATTGTTTAAGTTGTTTTGCATCAGCATTTCTGATGCCGCTGCTTATTTGAGGATTTTAAGCATATTTAAGAAGCGAAAGTAGGTGCGGTAAGGCAAGCGTGGTGCAGAGTAGAATGATAATATGATGAATTGGTGATTCTCTCCTAAAAAAATGCTTTTTGGTTAACGAAGAGGCTTTTCTGGTGCGTGTCCTAATCGTGCGCCAGGGCGAATTGCTACTTTGCAAAGCAAGCGATACGTAGAGCGTAGTGCACATAAAACATCGCAGTTTTCGGTTCTAGAGGTCTCATCGACTCAAATGAAAGCATTATTTGCTCAACCTTCTGTAGTTAAATGGTAAATCAGTTAAGAAAGGCAGTGGGCATTCAAAGCATGTAAAACAACAAAACTCCATTACTTATTCTGGTTTAGTAAGACCCAGTTCGGTTGGCACCAATTCATAAGCGTTTTGGGTAAGAGAGAGGTCAATTGGAGCAGCGTTGAGCCACGCGTTGGCAATGAGTTCCGTGACCAAACGTGAGAAGGGTGCTTCAATACATTTGAAAAGTTGGATCAAAAGCACTGATTGAGCCACTTCGTTTATGCAAAAAGGATCTCGGAAAGTAAAACTGAGTTGTGAACCTTGAAAGCGACATGGATCATGGACATCGACCTGCGTGGACTCTTACCTCCAAAACAACTCATTCTAGCGACTTCCTACTTTGTGCATAGGTACCCATGAGAACAGCCTTTAAAAAACATCAATTTATTCTTGAAAAATTGGAGTGCACAAAGTAGCTGCCATCAAAACATACTATGAGGATCACGAAACAGTTAGAAAAGTAAAACACCAAAATCGTAGCCAATAAATACAGGAGTGAATTCGTTGCTGTGAGGTTCAGCGACGTAGTAATAGTTTGAGATTGGTCTGTGCCTCCATCTGGCAACAAAAGAACAAAACCTTGGGACACAAAAGTGCGCAAACGAGGTGGCACATAAGGAGCCATAAAATAAGTTGATGAACAATACCGTTTGCTTGCAGTATTGTCAGGTGTTGGAGTTGTTCGGGATTGAGGAGGTCCACAAACATTATCAATGTAACGCTGCGCATGATGAAATTGTGACCACACGGCTCTGCGCTGTTCCTTCAACTCATTTCCTTGCCGTATTTATAGGCTATAGGAGCCAAAAAATTTGAATTTACGGGTCAGACTAATAAGATTCGTCAGCATCAATCACGTTGAACCAACTACTCTCAACGACGTCATGTCATGCTCAGGCGTTAGACATGAGTCCACCCGTGAGGGATGACAACTAATCGTCGCACGACTTCAATTCATGTCACCACAGCAGTATCCACGACTAATGCCTTAAAAGTTGTCCACAGCTCTGAGCGAACATCCATCACAAAATTCGAGGCCTGAGCAATAATGATGATTTTCACAGCCAGTTATCAAACTATCCATTCTGAGACTTCTGCACACTCCAGCTTATAAAATAAGGTCTATCAGCGGCCTCGCCATCCTGTAACATACAGAATCGGACACTTCCGAGTTCATGGCACAGTGGTCGGTGCCATGCGAATCACAGCAACAAATTTGGCACATCTGGCGCAATGAAACAGAGCGCGCAAAAATTACAGCAGTGTGTGCGTATACCTACCTGATTTGTGGATCCGGCGTTAAGTTTGTTGATGCTATGCATATGGAAATACCTACAATAGGTGGATGTTTCTACATAACTCGGTGGACGCAGAGCGCACTGCGTGCCCATCCAAGTGTTACACTACCTCAGAGGGTGAAGGGATTAACTGTCTGATGAAAAATAAGACACGCCTATATAAAACCCACCCAATTAGCACAGAATCTAATGCACATCGAATGATGAGAATACGAGGCCAATAATGCTTCTAAGTACGCGACTCCGACGTTAACCTCTACTCCTTCCTTTACCCCTTCCATAATTACGGTGACAAATAGACGGAGAGGAGGACTGAGGGTCCTGGCACATGGGGCATCCCTCACTGCCATACACAAATGAATTACGTCAGTTCGTTATCAATGTGACAGCCGTTGGTTTTTAAAGTAAGAAATTTCATTTGGTTTAGTTATATACTTCCAATTAAAGCAAGTTATGCTTTAGGACTGGGTTTGAGTCGCAAACGTTTATTCAGTGAGCCAAGCACATGTTGAAGTGCTTCTTATTTTTGGTAGGATTTGGTAGAAAAGTCACAAAAATGCAAGAATGTGTTTGTAAGTGCTGCTATTTAACAGGAAGCTACTAGGAAAGAAGAATCAATCGGTTGCATGAAGGTCCAAAGGGGGGAAAATTCGAGCTACGGGTGAGGATAGAACGGAAGGGTGTGGAGTGACCTATCCAATCGTCAACATATCCCCAGGTCATTGGTGAAGAATGCAGGTTTAGAATCCTCTCGCAGCCAAATGCTAATATCCTCGTTTCGTACGCCTTTACATGAGGCATAATAAAAGAACCATTCCATCGCTGTTTCGTTATGGATACCTTGGACGAGCGGCAACGATGTAAGACCAAGTGAAAGATGAAACGGTCCACCATTGACCATTGCTTTGGCAGGAGTGCAGTAGTGTCTTACCAATCACTGATGGGATGTGAATGGTTGGACGTGCTTTCTTTTGTTGATTGGAGTTCGAATTGCGCTTTTGCTGAGGTCACTTCAGCGGCAAGGCCAATGCCAAGCACTTTTTGCCATAATAAGCCTACTAGTCGTATAAATAAATTTTCTTATCCTCAGCTGCCCCTCATGTCGGCAATATACCCTTTGTTCTTCGTTTTAGGGAATGTCTCGAGGTGCCACACTTACCTCAACAATTCGTTAAAAACACCTCAAGGAGAGAGAGTCGAGTGTGAGAGAACAGCGAAATGCCTGTCTTCCCTGTTCTCTAATAGCTGCATTCAAACAATCCGCCTCATGACAAACCTTTGCAGTTTTTTACATGAGCACTTGCAGCCTGGACTCTGATAACATTGCTAAAGTAACTGCCACCCCAACGACGCATTTAGTAGGCTCCTACGACCCTCATTAAGAATGATGTGAATCAGAAGACCCAAATAACCAAACACTTGATCACGCCAAGCAAATCCCTGAGCTCGTCCTGAGCGGAGCAGACTCATCTCTAGCGCAGCAAGTTCACACAACTTTCTCCACCTTAGCATAGCCAAAGATATGTGTGCATCAAACGAAATGAGAGATAAATGTCCAATATATGGCATGAATGCTCTTGAGGGAGCACATGCTAGAATATTACACTTTTGATGGCCGATTCACCTACGCAACTTGTGAATAGGTTACTTTGCTTACGGTGGGTACCTTTTCAAATTCAAATCAATTGAAGTGCATTGAGTCAGTTCGGTGTGTTGCTGTTCCTGTGCTTGTCTTCGTCCCAGTAGGCCACATACTCAGTTTTACAACAGGTGTTTGGGCTTATTGCTTTGTTTGTTAGTAAACGCAAATTCGACAAACACAAGGAAGCAAAGATTTGCAGTTTCAGCACTTCAAAATATGTTCTTGGTTGCGGCATCCATTCATCTGCCAACAGCATCAGTCCAATCTAATTTGCCATGGGGAAAACAACTGAGACATAGCAACTTTGTCGTTTTTCCTAGATGACAATGTGGATTCCAAAGCATGCCACCGAATGATTTTGACCTTCTTCAGCAACGAGCCGCACTTGATTGGGGCAACGCTCGTTTTCATTGACAAGTTGGCACACATCGTGGTGTTGAAATCAAGCATATCTGAACGGATGGCAGCTGATGCATCAATTGTGATCCAAAACAGATCTCTACTTTCCTTTTCCTTAGGCGTTCACAAGTGTTTGTTCAATGCCTTCATTAACTGCATGTCAGTGATTTGCTTAAAAGGCCTTAACGGTTTTCCCAGTAGTTTCCTGTTTGCACTTCGGCTTAGGGCTTCTAAACCAGCGAAAATAGGTATAAGACAAGGAAGACAAATGATATTCATGCAGTCGGAAACTGCTTTGGTATTTCAGCCTATGCCTCACCCAGACACTGTCGACCTTGTCGTAGCCAGTGAGCAAGCAAAATCAGACCTTCAACCTTCGGAATAATTAGTTGTGGCCAGTTACTTAGAAAGAGGGCCAATCCCGTCAAAGCGGCTTTGTAATTGTGCGTGCCAATGTTGGAGAAGACGGTGTTGAACCACCACGAAATTCCTGCTGGCTTTTGCTGCATACAGACTGACAGAATTCGTAGTATAGCTTAGCGCAAGAAGTCCGAAACTCGCTTCCTCTCATTCCATACCTCTACAGTTGGACTTGCTGCCACGCATTTACTGTTGCTGTGAGCACCTCGTGACGTTATTCCATCACATCACGTCCCTTGTAGTTTCTACAATGTCAGCGTAGTCCCTCGGAAAAGTCAGTCAAAATTAATGGAGGATGCGCTATCGCAACGTCGGGTACTGATGGCATCCTTTCAATTACCGCAGCGTTTGACTTGCGTAAGCTGAATGACAGTGACAAGATACCCACACTGCAAAGTAAATAGAAGATAGTTCTAGACAATGCCAATGCCTTTTTATCTAATGAAGAGACGTTTATACCGTTGAAGTGGAAGAAGAAGATTAGTAATTAATTGAGAACTTGAAGAATGAATTTGCAGAATGTTTGATGAACTATTGTTCTAGATGGCTCAAAATGAGTAAAATGTGCGCAAGCATTGTGGATTTGGCATTGGGATGGACACAGCTCCCTAATCTTAACAAAACCTCATTGATTGCATTATTCTCGTTACTCTTTTATCTCTTATCACTTTCTCTTGACTTAGCAACCGGCTATCAAAGTATTAATGTGAAGTCTCTGAGAACAGAGTTACGTCCTCCATATTAATGAATGAAAGGCATTTGAAGAAGGGTCGCTCGAAGCAGCGACAACCCTCATCGCCGTGCCTCGTAATGCCCACTCAAGCTTCCGGCTGAAAGGGCCGGAATGCAGGGACACAAGCATTGCCAAGGACTAAATTATGGGACGAACTGTCCAGCATTGTGCTTATCGTACGATGAGACGCCTTTTTGGAGGTTCCTTAGTGCCGTATTTATCGCAAAGCGAGGGCTGCTACCACGATGGTGTTTTGATGAAATGTCAAGAAAAGACGTGCGCAAAGTGATGCTGACGCTCTGCCTAACAGCCTGGTTGCAGCAAAAGCACACGATGGCGTAGTGAGTGTTGCATTCGAGAGCAAACCCATTAACCACCGTCGAAACCAGATGGGTACCATTGACTCGGGTGCACGAGAGCTTCCTTTTGCCTTTCTACCAAACCCATAGCTGTAGTCTAGCACTCGTCCAGCAAGACGGAACGGCAGGTATAACAACAACTGAAATCGGTAATGTTCCATGGATAGCGCTGGTGCAATGAAAATCAGCTCAATGATTAATGGAAAACTAAGTGGTGGATTCGAAGTGGAGTGATGCAGTTGTCGTGTAGAGCTTGACCTGCCTCAATAAGTTCAACGCTCGAGACAGCACGGCGTCGAGAATTGGAGCGTCATCTTGCTTCACTTTCAAAATGCGTGTACACAATACCAGAAGTCGGCAAGAAGTCTGTAGGGGTTCGACCACGGATTGTACTCAGTCACTCAAGTATGAGTTAGACTTGCCTGCAGTTAAGCGATAAGTCATGTTTGGAGTTATTCAGCAAGCATTAACAAGGCGGCTGATAAATAGGAAGCAAAGTAATCGGATTTGCATAATTAAGGCTGAAAAGCACATGACACTCTATTCAAGCATGCCTAAATCTCATTCCTGTTTCCTGTCGCAAATCTCTCTCCACTCAATCAGATACAATACTTAACTGTTATTTGCAGGCCAGAGGTGCGACGACAAATTGAACCTGGTTGCAGAGCGGCGTGGTCACTTCCAAGAGTGTGACACATACCCGTCCTCAACTCTCCCTCTGTACCCTCTCTCTTACCCATTATGAAGATGTTAAAGCATTTTCAGACTTTGAATAGCAAGGGCGGAAGCAGGGCAGAGGAGAAACCCGCTACATCGGAATCCTTGAGCCGAAGTTTAAATCAAAATTCCATAGAGGCAGAGATTTGCCCTTCAATTTATTGTAAAGAAAGATGTTACAGGAGGTGTGCTCGAAGCAGGGATAATTCTGACCACCGCTACTTCCGACATGACTCGAGAACACAAATTTACTTGCTGCCAAGAAGCATTTCGTTTGGCTTAGAGTAAAGGTGGTCTTTTAGTTATTCACACAGAACCTGTTGCGAATGCGTTGCAGCGTTGCAGTGCTGACCTAAATGAATCAAAATTAGCGAAGATTTATTCTTGCGTGTCCCCAAACATTGCACTGATGTGTCGCCAAAAGTCCTGTGCGGCAGACCGGCGATTAAAGTGAATTCAATTAATTGATGCAGTCGTCACTTTGAACAGTCAAATGTCAATCCATTGAATGCAGACATGGGCATTGTCGAGGACTAAATAATGAAACAAACTGCCCAGCATTGTGCTCATCGTTTATTAAGAAGCCTTTTCGGAGGTCAATTGTGCCGTATTCATCGCAAAGCGAGGAGTGTTACCACGATGCAGACGATCTGTCTAACAGCTTGGTTGCGGCAAAAGCAGAAGATGGCAAAGTGATTGACACAATCGAAAGCAAACCCATTATACCGTCAAAATCAGATGGGTACTATTGACTCGAGTGTACGAGAGCTTCCTTTTGTCTTTCTGCCAAACCCATTGCTGTAATCTAAAACTCGTCCAGCAAGACGAAACAAAATTTATTCTAGAGAATAAAGTTGTAGAATATTACTAGGATGATGATCTTTCATGTATCTGACTACAGTAGAGGCGTCAGTGCAAACGGTTATTCAATGGCGATGCGGCTGACAGGGCGAAGCGAATTAGTGGAGGATGCTAGGTATTTCACGATGCTTACCAAAACCTGCAGCACTATAAAGACCCATTTGAAAAGCCTTACACCGCAGTGACCGTGTCACTTTATTCTCTTCCTACAAGGTTGGCAGGAAAAGGGCATTTGTTTGCATCGTGGATCATGCAGCACTCCTCCATGCGTCGTCTACGTTGATTGGCATTTTTGCAAAACATGGTGCCATCAAATAGCACTTAGTGTCATTCCACTAGTTATTGGTTTTGCCTATGGAGCGAAAATTTTGACCAAACAAATGTGAATGAGAATGTACTGACGCGTTTATTACCCATTTTGAGCCATCTTAGGCATTGGTTCACCAAACGTTCGAGAAAACCGTTCATTTAGGTTATGATAAATGATGAATGCACCCCATTGATTTGCCAACTTAGGAGTGCTACTTGCGTGGGAGAAGCCATTGGACTGAGAACCATCAAATTCTAGTGCCATGGCATTCAATCACCCAAGTGTCAGACCATTTTCCGGATATGGTGCACGCAGGAACCTGTTGCAATTTTATGATTAAGCTGAAACGGGGTGAAATGGATGTGCTACCACTTCCATCTCCCTTGGTGATAGAGTGCTCGTTTGCTAATTCGATGATGTGTGTGTGTCGGTGTGTAAGGCAACACCGAGGGTAATGAGGAGAGTTGGAGGCAGGATGGTCAATTGTTGGCATAGCTGACTTCACTGCATACACACATATTGTCTGTGGAGCGATATATTCATCCGCTCGTGATTTACATCTAAGTGTACTCGAACCATGACTATAAAATGGACCTAAGCACAAAAAGCAAGCAGGAGGAGAGAACAGGGTAGTGAGGTGGAGAGGCTTGTTTGGATGTGGATGAATATGTTGGCTGACTGCCTCGAGGTATGAGAACCGTCGAATTCCAATGCTACGAAGAGAACCTTCCCACGAGGCAGTCCTCTCAATGCATCCTCACACAAAAGCCACATACCCTCCTCCTTCCAATCGCTAATCTTTTCCCCTCTTTACATTAATCAAGACATGTTTTGTTTTTGCAATCATGATGATACCAAGTAAAGTGATTGCGCGACAGGACTTGATCCCTTACCTGATAAAGTAGTCGTTTGATATTGTGTGCATCCCCCTGTTTTTCACTATTCATTACTTCCAAATCAATTTCACACACTTCAGTTGGCTTTCCTAACTCTTGTGTTATAGCAGATGTTGGCAGGACAGAGTAAAATAAGCCTCTTTTATTACATCCATTTGACATCAAAGCTATCCTTCCTTCACCTTTTCAAATCAGCTAAATCACCTTCTTACTGGCCGAACATGACACTAAATCCTGCATCGTATATCAGAAATGCGGCATGATGCAGATGCTTCCTGTGGCATTTTGTCTCCAACTCCCAGCTTCTTCTGACACGACTTCGTTCTATCAGTGGACGTCTTTTCCAAGTACATTTGGCTTAGGTTGGAGTAAAAGCTACGAATGCGTGGATGTGGACGCACCAGAATTGCCACCAATGTGAGTGGGTGAGGGTGTGTAGGCAGCCATGTAGACCATGCAATGTAGATTGTAGAAGCAATTTAGCAATGGCTTCCTTCTTACTATGCAATGGCCTATTTTCCTATCATTCCACCTCACATCAGTGCGAAGGTGTGTGAGCCTACTTAGGAACAATCACTTCTCGCATATTTCATCTCCAAGTGTGCGTCCCATGTGAGAAAGTACTTCCATGTCCCTTGCTTACTTCGACGTCGCGTACTTGTAAAGTGGGTACATTCTTATGCTCTTGAAATAAACAGGTGCGAAAGCATTTGTGAGGGACGGTAACTTCTGAGACGACAACGTGCTTCTACCACGCATTCCTTGAGGCTGGTGAGTGTTGAGGTTAAATTTGGGCAAAAGTACATGTGCTATGTATCCTACGACAAGTGAGATAACACGGTGAAGTGGTACACTTATTGGAGTACTGAATAACAGACTCCTGTTCAGCACATTCCTTCACAGTGTTGATGCATATGCGCGGTAAGATTTGGCGACTTGTATCATCAGGAGGTTGATAAGTTGTCGCTTCGCCTTCTTATTATGCATTGATGGTGTGACTGTCACATCTAAGGGATTTGGTGCTGTCGGGAACTGACAGCACCCACTCAATTGCAATTTCATTTGATGTTCGTCAGCTAAAGACAGTGATGGGACACCTTCACTACAGAGGTGCAGACGAAAACACTGAATGCTGGACTTTAACATTAGGAGGTGGACAAATTGAAAGTTGATTCTTTACGATCGGCGTAGGCGACGATGGAAATAACACCTTGGCCGTGCTGAACGAACACCGCCTTGTAAACACACGGTGTTGACTTCCTCCAATACCGCACTGCAGCATGTCCGACGCATCATCCACCTTCATTTACATTTTAGCACAGACCTGCCTTTTTAAATCAAGCTTACCAGATTGCACAAAATCGACAAATATAAAGAAACTCGAAAATCCCTGACTTCGCTTTTCAGACGATCGCAACTGCTTGTCCGATGTATCGAGCCAGTTCACAAATCGCACCGGAACGTACCAACACATTCATTCACATCAAAAGCATCTTCTCTACTTTGCTCTGTCATCTTACCCCACTGCTAACCACTTTGCTGATTCCTATTAATAGTCTCGGTGCCAGTACTCTTTAACAGAAGTCACGAGAGGAGTGAAAATATCGCTCCAGTAGCGATGTGGGTTCATGCAGCGAAGCCAGATATGTCAACACCCAATTGTCCTCCCTCCAGCTCTTTTCGTTCCACTTAATGCTGCCTTACACACACGAAGCATTGAACGACTACTTTATGAGGAGTGGAAACGAAGCATATCGAGCAGTCATTTCTGTTCCATTTTGGTTGAATAGTAAAAGTGCACTGAGTCTTGCTAATTCTAACGATATTAGAAGCTGGACGATTTTGTAGAATGTTAAGTCCACTGCTGTTTTAGATAGTTTGAAAAGGTTTAGTGAATACGCAAGTACATTCACATCGACATGAGTTAGTTCATAATGTTCATGTCACAGGCAGAAGTTAAAAGCCAACAACATGTTACTACTTGCAAATTGGCAGTAGTATATTTTGTAAATGTGTTTGCTGCAATGTTCAACGTTTCGTCTTGCCGGACGAATACTAGACTTGGAACAAGGGTTTGGCAGAAAGATGAAAGCAAGCTCTCGTACACTAGAGTCAGCAGTGCCCGTCCAAGTTTAATGATATTAAGTAGGTTTGCTTCAGAATGTAGCACGTACTGCAGCATTGTCTGCCTTTGCCGCGACTCATCGATTAGGCATAGCGTCTGCATCACTTTGCTGACGTCCCTTCCTGACGAACCATCTACACATGGTAATGAAAGCACTCTCGACTTTCCGCCCACTAAGACACAAATGATCCTTTAAGATAAGTCCCATCAAATAATAAACACGATGCCGAACGATTCGCCCCACAATTTAGTAAAAACAGAAAGTAGCTTAGACAACGTATGAACGTCCTTTCGTTAAAGAAAGAGACCTTTGTCACAGCCCAGCAAGAAGACTAGCAGCGGTTTATCAAATTCACTCAGAGTGAAGAAACATTTTAGACACCGATATCCCTCATAGGTGTTTGAGCGTCTCATCGATGCAGCGTTTGTAAAAATACGCAAAAATTAATGCCCGCAAATTGTGGATAAATAGGATCAGGACTGCAACTCACTGCCCTACAGTGTTGACAAAACCCAGTGTGCTGAACATTCGCAGCGGGCTCTAAGTGAATGACTAGAAGGTCGTGTTTGCAATAAACCAAAAGAAAGGCTCTTCGTAGCAATTGTGTTGAGCCCTGTTTGCCTTTCTTTCACTTTTAAATTTGTAGGATACAACTCTGCTCATAGGAACTTCTGATTAATATTTCAGGCCAGGACTTCTAAGCTGAGAGTATGGGCTTTGAGAGAGAAAAAAGGAATGGACTTAATGTATTTTATGGTTTTGGTTAAGACTTGGAATTTGTGTCGAACAAAGGCCTGCCGCCTCTAACTCAGCCAATCGACACACCTAAGTTACATTGCTCCATTCCAATTTTAATCTATATGCCTTTTGAAAGTGTCCGAATTTTCCGCGAATAAGTGTTTCATTTCAGCGCAAATGGTCAGACCTGTAAACCATGGAGATCCTTTCTTGCACTGTGCTTCCACCATGTGCCAACTTGACAATTCGTGTTCCTATGCACACACTTGAAGATCGCAAATGAGATGTCTCTCCACCTCCATTACGCAAGCCAATTTTTGTTTATAGGTTCCAGTGAAAATTGTCCCAAAATGTATGCTTCGTGGCATAAACAAACTCATTCAGAACATTTCGCCCACTTGTACACAATGCTAAGCGTGGAGAATTTCCCGCAAAATTGGAGGCGTCTATGGGCAGCTGCTCTCGTTACTGTCTTTCTGCATCGCATAGCCCACAAGATGCTGCAAATGAAAAGCCTCTGTGCACAAATTCTTCATCGCACACTTGAATCAAAACACTAGGATTTCCCATTCTACTGGTCGAATTCGCCTTCGAAGCCTGGCATGGAAGTTGCAAGACATTTGGAAAGGTAACAGATTTTGAGCTCAGTAGGTTTAACCGTTCGAGCACAAGTAACTTTTAAATGTCAGATCTGTAAGCATTCTTACATCTATCATTTCTCTATGCTTGGGCACGAGAATGAGGTAAAGCGCATCTGAAGGTTGCCGTAGGTGAGAAGTGGCTGTTCCTGCAGCATGACTGCCTTCATTTTGAGTCGATGAGCCGTCCCACCCTTCGGTGACGAATTAGCACCGTCTGGCCACGTCGCCCGTCCATCCACATCCGAGACCTGCTTCGGTCCCGCTAACTGCTCGTAAACCACGTGCCAACCTGAGTTGTGCAAACAATGCATGAAATGTCCATGGGATGCAATTTGTGTAACTTGGCGTCACTCACACCATAACAACGTAATGGTAAAATCCAAATCATACCACTCTGACCAGAGTACGCAAATCATTTGACTTCTTTCTGTCCTATCAAACTAATGGTGCATGTGTGCGGATTCTTTATCCATATAATTGCAAATAATGGCAAAACTGCAAATTATGGAGCAAGATATTTTGATAAAAGGATAGTTGCAAGTCAGACAGGAAAGTAATTGTCCCCGTGAATAAATTCGAACAAGTGCATGGGGTAGAAATAACCTTAAACTAATTTATCCGACCACTGGAGGATCTGGAATTAGAATTCAAGAATTCGGACACATCGAGGCCTCCATTAGGCAAGGAACTAGTTGGCTTTGCTATCCAAGTTTATTTCTAGCGATCACATCATGCTAGAAGCGAGAATTCCCATTCAATTTGTGCTCATTCTACATTTGTGCTGCCTCGGCTCACTTCATTTACTGCATCAAGTGTTTTTGCTTCCCTCAACCTTAGGCATTACAGAAGTCACTAGGTGGAAATGTCCATTGACAGACAATGATTTGCTGGCATATCAGAGGAGGAGAGCGGAACCAGTTCCTGCTTGTCTAGCCTGCACATTTTACGGCACTCAAACAGGTAAAGCAGGCCCTCAAATGTCGGTATTACCCGTTAGTGCATAGCTTACGAATGAGGTGCTAAATGTTGGTACTCTTCAAAGTATCGAATGAGTGGATAATTGTTCTTAACTGTTCACCTCTGAGGCATTGCTTCTAGCGTATGTTGTATTCGAGCTGATCAGTTGATGTGATTGATTGATGTGCCTATTTGTAATTAGTTCGCACCTCAAATGTCGGCAAGTAGGGAATTGAGAAGGAAACTGATCGATCTCATTGCTCACATTTCGGAGCATCGATGATTCCGCCCTAGTCCATTGAATTGACCAAGCGAGTGTTTATCAAAGCGATACCGTAGTGCTCACGACACTTGAGTTCATGTTCCCTTACTTGATAAGCATTCGGAGGTGCTACTCATTACATGGGGTGAATAAAGTTGTATGTCCTGGAATCTGCTTCACTTAGTCCTGACTTAAACTCAGCAACTAAGCGGCCACCTTCAGTTGATAAGTGAAATCAATCTGACAAGTGTTCATTCCAAAGTCCTAGTTCCTTTTGAGCAAAAATATCTCTTCACGTCAGTGTGGTATAATTAACACTGAAAATTAGCCATGGCAGCCTTGTATTACCAATCTTAGTGCAATTCATTTCAAATCCACAGATGAATGCGACAGATCAGTGAAGAAGCAGGCAACTTGTAAGAGAAGTGACCTCAGTAAATAGATTTACTGTGCAATAACAGCACAAAGCGCAAATGTGCATGATCCTCCCAGCAGGCTGAACTTCATTGTGCTCTTGGGTTGCTGTCTCTTACTTGGAGTCTCAATCGAATGGCAAGCGAACCCAATGGATGCGACATGGACCTGCCCACATCGAATGAGGGTTTTATTGTGCATTCACGGCTGCAATGGTCCCTTGCTGATATGTTGCCTGGACTTGTAAATAACTGCGGCAACTGAAATTGCCGCTTGAAAATCACCACAAAATTAGGCTCGCTGATAAATTTCGGCGATAAGACAAAACGGAGAGGAGACAGGCGAGTGCTTCATCTAGCAAGCATTCTTCTTGGTCCCCTGATTTGTGGTTTTCCATGTGTTGGTCCTTGCTCGTTTCGGCATTAGTCTTACAAATCGAAATGTGAGCAAGAAGGGTGAAAATGCAGGAGGTGGAAATAAAGGTAACTAGAACTGTGTTGGTATTCATAAGCAGTTAATCTTTCCAGCATGGCGATGGAGTCAGTGAAAAAATTTGAGTGAGGTAGGTGAATAGTGAAAAGGAGGTTAGGAATGAAAAGCAGGACACCCATGTACAATACTTATTGGATCGCAATAAGGCAACGAATTCATCAATGCTTGCATGCAGCTAACTAATCTGAACCTCTACATTGTCGAGAATGTATTGCGGCATTTCGATTAACTTTTGCAATTTATGCACAGACTATCTTTGTTGCCCTACCCGCCATTCATTTTTAAGCTAATTGCATAGTATTGAAATGCGCAGTAAACTGTGTAATGAAGATTTGTTACCGTCTTGCAAGTGAAAGTACATTTCTGGCCAAAGGTCCTCACTGTCCACCTAATTATTGTATAAAAATGTGGTGCAGAAACGTCTACATGCAGACGTTCAGAACCGTTCATAGTTGCTGCTTTTAAGCGACTACTTGATTGCATTCTCCTGTTCGTCGCGCTTTACCAAAGAGTTACCGTCAACTTTTCAACGAAAGAGGCATTGGCTGTCTCTGTTGATTTCGAGAAACTGTTCTTAGCTGTTCCTTCTCGATCTCTAGCACTCACATATCTGGCGAACGTTTGCTTTGGAATCAAGGAGTGCCACTCGCAAAAGTGGAGTTGGCAAATGTGAGGTAGTATATTAGGTAGCATTTCAAAGTGCTTGACACTACAGAAATTGATAATATTTACTTCTTTTGGGTATTCTATGAGTACTTGTAGGCAAAGAAACATTCAGTCATTTAGACTACATAGAAATCTCACAGGAATGTTAGACTTAATAGCAACTCCCATGGTACCTTTAGGCACATTTGCTTTTGGAACTACTGACCCTTGTCCTGTCGTGATCCCCAGTCATCCCACCCATGCAGGCAAACTCCGAATTTGCGTAAGAGCAGTGACTAACATCGGTCATTCGGCCATCAATTGCTCTTCAGTCGACGGTGCATAGCGTCAGGTTAAAGGAATGCCTTATGTGGCTGATAAGTGAACTCGAATAAACAGGTTCTGTTACCGAGCAAGATGGATCATTTGCAAGGAGCTCACATTGGTGTGCTTTATTTGGATTCTTTGGACTGACAAGTGTAAGGAATGCTTGACGCGCTGCTATCACGAGTAGCATCATAAAGAGGGAAGAGGAACAATGAAGGTGGAACGGTCGCTTGCAAAGCACTGAAGGCAAAGTGTATCTTTGGGCTTTCCTCACATGGAGGACTCTCTTCACTTGCCAATGCATGAAGTGCATGGCAATGGACAGTAATCAGCAAACAATGGGCGCCAGAATGCTCTGGTGCCTAATACGTGGCCTTGTGGCAAACAGGTCTAAAGCGTAACCAAAGGGTGTTTAAAGTCTTAGTGAACTGTCATACTAACGACAATCAGGATGGTGGGCTGGAAATAAACTTACTAATGCTAAAAAATTAGCGAAGCCAAAGCCTGATTGCGAATGTGCTGATTCGCACGATCATTTGTCAAAGAGAATACTTTGTTCCCTCAATAATTGTAGGGCATTTCCTTTTCGATATAACCAAATATTTGGTTGGGGTTTTTTATCTTTTACCCATTCTTAACATTTAAAGAGACAGCATGATCAAATGGATAGTTTTAGTTTGAGACACTGGACAAATTGATCCAGCCATTTCATGGCAGTTGGAAAGTAGAAGCTAGGAGGCAGAATATTTTGCAAATGACGCGACGCTTCGTACAGTCCGCAACTAGGTACAGAACCATAAACTGAATACATCGAGTGCAGTAAATCTCTCCCGCGATCCACGGACGGTGTCTGGGCAATAATAATAATAATAATAATATTAATAATAAGAGTAATCAAAATGACAAAGACCTTTGGTAAGATTTGTAGCACAGGCTATGAGGAACTGTATCGTGGTCTTAAGGGCATCATTAAGTCAATTAAACGAAGTCTGTCTCGTTCGGACTCTTTCGATGCTGTTATACACGACGGTCGAAAACTCAGCAGCGCTTACTTGAATGTGCCGATTAACCTCAAGGTTGAGAGTGATTATGCCTGATGGCATGCCGGTACCAAACAGACCCAAATAAACTGTGACTCAGTGACTGCGACTAGCGGACTCGACAGTTTGCAGTGACTCGCAACCCTGGGCACACTTGGTCACTTCCTACATGGCGGGACAACCTGCGGCCAACACGCATTTGTCTTTGTCTTGGTTGGTACAACAACCCTTACCAAGTCATCAGAATTGAACTCATTCCTTGACCAGAGTGTAGTCATTCTGCTACTAATCCATTTACACAGCCAAACGTACTCCTAATGCAATCCGTCATTCAATAAACGCAAAGAGTTATCGCTCTTCTGAAGTAGCATGCTCAGCAATCAACTGCTGTCTCAGTGTTAAGTAACTTCCGCATTTCAGTAGTAATAGGAATCGAACTAACGAGTTTCATGAAAGGGTGAAGTTGATTCCCCTCGCACTTCCACAGGCTGGATAAAGTGGAAAGACAGGCAACGTGGCCGTAGGTTGAGGGCGGGCAAAGTGCTTTGTGTGGTTAACCTATGCTGCAGCAGTGGCCGTCTGGGCGTATTTGTGTCCTCTAATAAACATATTTGAACAGCGAGATCTTCGGGATCCGATGTATGGATACATTGTGGGACATGATACGATAAGTTAGGAGCTCAGTTATGGGACAAAATCGAAGGGTCTTGATGAATGCAGGGTCATTAATATCCATTGCACCACCAACAGCTTTGCAGTTAGGACTTTGAGTACTCAACTTCTCCACAATTTTGTTTTTTCCAAGTCATTCAACAGTGATTAACTCAGTCGGTAAAGGCTTGCGACGTTAGGATGACCTGATCGATTAACGCGCTAGGTAAATACAACCACACGAGGCACTTAGCTTCGAGGAACATGATGAAGTTAGCCACACACTTGCTCACTTTTTACTCCTATTATTAAGGTGCAGATATTCTCAAGATGTTTGGACATATATGAGAGACTAAACATCAGGACTACCACTGGGATGTGTACTACGGCCTCGCTTCCAGTTAACTCATGACAGGTAGTCTCAAACCCATTTATTGACGTGTTCTATGAGCTCGTTTTGGTGTCTAAGTATTAGTTCACGAGCTTTAACCAGCGTCTGTGATGAAACATTCATCTCCATTGAATTTGGGTGCAGAGCTACAGCAGAAAATATGGTTGTGAACTTCCTGTCGCTACACTGTGATGTCTAAGCATGAATGAGGCTTGTTAATTTCATTCACCATAGCCAGTGACTTCTATTGCACCATAGTCATGCAATTAATCTCCGAGTTCTACTCTCCAGTTTCGCATACGCAGGAAACTACCCTTTTTGGATGTCAGTTTGGTGACAACAGGTCCCATCAATGCCATTGCTGCACTTACTAAACAATCGCAAAGTACATCCGGAGCAAATCCAATTAATCACACCAACACTGAGAACATGTATGCAACGCAATCTCAGTCATGGTGATTTCTAGTGGCATTCATCTTCAACCCAAAGCATGTGGCGTAATCTGCTCTCTCTTACCAAACTGATTCATCTTACTCGTTAAGTGATAGGTAACCGCACGAGCTGCCAACACTGGACACATGATGCTTAGTCATTTAATACAGTTATTTGCATTTCCCTATTGCTAATTGCAAAACCACTCGAGCACAACGATCAAAACTCCCACAACTCAGGGAATAGGCAATTTGCAATGTTAAGGCAGTTCCTGTAGACATTTTGCCACAACGCAGATTGAGGCGTTTTTAAACTGGCATTTGCATGAGCTTCCAAAGTCACCCTTGTCAAATCACCCAGCCAAAAGTATCAAAAACGAGGGTATAAAAGCACATCATCAGTGTTGCATGCATAGAGGATCCAATTACATGGGGTGGGCAGAGTCATCAACTTGAGCATTCTCAATTCTTTGAGAGAGCACGTCGTAGAGACCCCAATTCAACACATTGCTCCAGTCGGTATAGGTTGGATTAAAGTTCTTGATACAACACAGCCGCCATTTGGTTTGCATGGTAGCCAGGAGATGGCTGTTGTGTTGTCCAAGGTTCTGGTGGAAATTCATGAGACAACTCATCTCAGTTGACTTGTCCACGAGCCCATTGACGAACACTACGATAAGTAGCGTCTGATGGGGTTCGAGTGATGCTAGGGTGATGGTAAGATCATGATTGGAGAAGTGCGAGAGATCCACCGCATACATTAGGCAGTCGCAGTAGTCAGGCGCATCCATATACTCGAAGGGAGAAATGCATCGGTCCATAGTATGCATGCCGCCTTCGACACAAGTTGTTACAAAGATAGGCCTGCCGTTCGCAACACCATTTGTGCTCATTAAAGAACTTATAGATGAATGACGGCTGAGGAGGTATAGCTCTGGAGGATGTAGGCAAATTGTGAATTCACGTGGCGACAGCCAAGCCAGGTGTGGGTCTCTGAAAAGCCAAAGGTGTACAGGCCTTTGGTCTCGCATCTGCTGCAGCTCTGTTAAAGTGCGTTGGAGGGATTCAAGCTGGGCATTGTAATACATAATAGCTTGCAGTGCGTTCCGATGAGAATTTGGCGCAGGTTGAGGAGAAAGCTTTTGGAGAAGACATTTGTCAAGCCAGGTCCACATGTTAATCTGCTGATGTAGGACAGTGGAGAACTTCGGCATTGAAGGTATTGCCCTCCATCTTGGAATAGCCATGCAACAATTGACCAGATCACAACCGTTGAGATATTGGCATATTTGCAACGCCAATTCAAAGGGAAGTTCGGTAATTTTGCGACGTGAGCTGTTTTGAGCCTATGTTTTCAAGAAAGAATGCCATTTCCGGTTACATGAGGTTCAAATAGGCGAAATAAAATAGTGCGAAATAGCCAAATTACTAAGGGGGTGTAAACAGTAATAATTGATGAAAATGAAAAGTTGGCCTTTAGGACCTACCATTGGCGCGAGGCGCTAGCGTAGATTGATGGCGTGGTAGATGCGCCGAGGCTTAAATACATTGCGCCTTGGAGGGGGTGTCCGAGTGACCCCACTGAGATGACAGCTCATTGGTTCTCGCCGTATCACCTGGTCTGACATTCGCGCATCAGCAACACCTATCTGACTCCCCTTTATCCGACTATAGGGGCTGCAATCCAATAACATGGAAACTTATAATCTTGCGCGCAGAGTAGTGCCTTGCACCAACTATGGCATCAATACCGCTGCCTATTTCACCGCTACGAGCCATTAACTTGATAAGACAGAAGGCCATTCCCTAGGCAGTCCTTGCGTGTTTGCAGTTGGCATTGTCCACGCACGAGCCATGGTGTATTTAGGCTAATGTAGATATAGGGCCGTGAAACAACAATGCCTTTATCTGCGAAATAATCCCCAAGTGTCGACTTTAACACAACCTGTCCTTATCAGCATCGACACTACAACTCCTCATAACGAGTGATGAAATTAAACTAACGTAGACTAGCTCTGATTTATTTACGTATTTCTAAATTTGACGATGGCTGCGTCACGGACAAAAGGTAGTGACTATCTAAACGATGATCCTGGGGTGCATTTTACTGAACTGTCCTGAGTTCTGTCAAATGGCACGATCATCAGTGTTGTCGCTGCTTCTAGTGAACCTCCTCCTCAGTGACACTTCAGCTTAACCTTTCCAAACCGAGGGAAATGGCTGTATGGCACGCAGCAAAACTGTGGATGAGTGTGTTATCGAAGAATTTCTAGTTTATTTCTTTACAGAGGTAGACAACTTTGCTTTGTTGTTTAACATGCTATTGAGAATGGAGAGGTCCTACATTTGCTTAGTTGTGATCTGAGAATCTCCTGCCTCAAGCAAATTTTATTAGCTTCACTCTGCCAACTCAGGAGTTGCCGTCCATTCTAAAGCTATTGCAGAATCAAACAACGTCTCAGCGAGCAAGAAACGAGACGATTTGGTAAGTATCGTGTTGATGGTTGACAACCAAGCACCAAAATCTCCATGCCTCTCATTCCACAATTCCATAGTTTCATTTGCTACCACGCATTTAGTGTCGGTTTATACAGCTAGTGACGTGAGCAACTAACATCACGTCTATGGTGGTGCCGAACAATGTCAGCGCAAGCTTTCAAGGAAATAGCGGTAAAGACGAATGAATAGGATGTGCGATCGCAAATCCGAGTACAGATTGCAGCCTTGAATTGCAGTCGCAATTTATATCCGTCAGCCGAGGAGCAGTGACACGAAATCTGCACTGCTATTGAACTGACAATTCGACGGGAAACAGTTGCTAAGAACGGAAACGAGGCTTCCAATGGGGAACCCACAGAAATGATCAAGTGGGCACCGAACTTAAAGCAACAGGAATTGGACACGGTGACTGTGAGACTTTGATGATCCCTTTTGTCGTAGGAAAGAGGAGCGAGATAGGCATAACCGACTGTGGACATAACACCTTGCTCATGTCTCCTAGATGGCAGTGCAAATTACAGAGCTTGTCGCCGTGCCAACACAACCTTGCATACAAACGCTGCTGACTTCGTTCATCACCACACCACATCATGTACGGCATATCATCCATCTCCACTCACATTCTGCCACGCATCCTGTTTTTCGAATTAAGCACATCAGAATGGAGTGCCACTGACGCATTGACTGTGACCCAAGAAGCGAATCGCCATTTCCACTCATCTTATTTGTCGCATACCTCCAAACGCTGCGCTAGCTCGCTCTCTCACTGCTTGTTCGATGCGCTCATGCCAACTTTATAGTCTCGGTTCGAGGACACTTCAACAGGAATCACGAGACGGGTGATATATCGCACCAGTGACGATGTAAGTTTATACAGTGAGGTCAGCTATGCCACCACCTGACAGTCGTCGCTCCACCTCCATTCTTTCCTTTGGTGCTGCCTCACCTCTTCACCCGTCAAACACTGCTTTCGTGACTGTTTCTTCATGCCACAAAGTGCACAATCCGATGTCCTTGCCATTGGAACGTACAATTTAGGAATGGTTTTGCTGAATGGAGAAAGGAAGACGCTTTATTTGCGACCTTTAAGTGTGTGCAAAGAAACGCAATACATCAAGATGGCACAGAGTGGAAGCACAATGAAAGGAGGGATCTCCACGCCCCTCTACTTGACCTAGTTGGATGAGACTCTGGCGGATGAGACCACAAGAGCGTCGAACATTTGCTGCTACCTTTTATGGCTTAAAACAATCATGACAATCCATGGTCTATTGCATTCTAATGTACATTCAGCGACAGAGCCTCCTTGCCTTTGGGCGCTGCTTAAGACGCTCCAATGATTGCTTAGGTCAAATCCGGTCACTTCCATTGATGGTGTAGCTAAAAATACCGACCCTCATTGCACACATTAAACTCACTTTTTATCGCTTGCGTCCAAAGTGGTTTAGCATGTCGAAGTCAATCCGCAAATACTTTGCAAGCTGACATTCATATTGAGGAATGCCAATTTTGCCGTAAAATGACGTAACTTGCAATCGCTTTAAGATGCTGTGGTTTGAGGAAACGTAGGTCATGCAGGTGATGTGAGTTCTGAGTGGAGGACACTAAAATCCGTTGTTAAATGACATTAAATTTTCTAATTTGGTGACTAAAACATTCAATTGTTTTATATTTTGCAGAATAAATGTGTCCGAATAGAAGGAATAAAAATAGAATTTGGATTCAGGCTCTTCACTTCCGAAATGGAACCTAGCTCTTGATGATTTGCACTAAGAAGTGGGACATCAGACCGAAGTAGAGTGCAGCCGCGGTTGTCCAGCTCTTGGTGCCTATGTCTGGAGTGAATGAATGGACGGTTTGTACTTAGTCACTCTAGTATGAGTTAGACTTGCCTGCAGTTGGGCGATAAGTCATGTTTGGAGTTATTTAGCAAGCATTAACAAGGCGGTTGATAAATAAGAAGTGAAATAATCGGATTTGCGAAATTAAGGCTGAAAAGCACATGACAGTCTATTTAAGCATGCCTAAATCGCATTCCTGTTTCCTGTCGTATATCTCTTTCCTTTAGATCAGATAATATACTTAGATGTTATTTGTAGACCAGAGGTGGGACGACAATTTGAACCTGGTTGCAGAGCAGGGCGGTCACTCCCATGAGCGCGACACACATTTCCATCATGAACTCTTTCTCTGTACCCTCTCTTACCCATAATGAAGATGTCAAAGCATAATCAGATTTCGACTAGCAAGAGCGGAAGTAGGGAAGAGGAGGAATTCGCCACACCAGATAGGTTGTAGGAGCTTAACATCATCTCTTTAACATTGACACAAACAAGTCGAATACAAATTAAAAGGAACTCGTCCTCCTCAAATAAAAATTGGTTGCTTCGTGAGGGCACAGGTCTAGGTCGGTATGATCGCATAAGACGGGTGGAAGGAACCAGAGAGATGGGGATCCAGACAGTTCACCCGAAATGTTGCTCAAGAAGAGTGCCATAGATGCACAACGCCTTTGAAGCAGACATCTGAGTCTAGATGCACCTCTCATATTACGCCGTCGACGCAGACGGCATGGCTTTCCTTCCTCCTTCCCCTTCATCTCTTTGCCCATCTGTGACACCTCACTTTTAACTCCTTCTTTGCAGCCCTACCGACCGATGCCACGGATATCATAACAGCCTTTTCTCATCAAAGTGCTCAGCACCACCTTCTCCATACCTATTTACTTGCAACCCTTCCCCCACCTTCACATGCAAAGTTTGCGTCGCCAATGGCGTAGGCGTCAGCCAACTACAGCTACCACAGTTGGACGCAGTAGTAGCCTGTATCATTATTTAGCTGTGCGCCAGTGGCACCTTTGCATCAGCTAGTCACCGCTTTCCTCCAATTGGTGCAAACTTCCCTTGTATCTTGCTTCCCACTTTCATTGCAACTCAATAGGTCGTGTCTGCTCAAATTAAGACAGTAAAGTAGGGAAAGAACTTTCTGCTGTTAGCGCAAGTGCGAATGATCCGTTTATCGCCTAACCCTTTCAGTCTCACTTTCATAAGCAAACATTATTTGAGTTTGGATCACTTTAATTCACATTTACCTGTCTTTTAAAATTTAATCAGATTTAGCTGTGCGGATTTAATTGTAATGATTGCATGTCACTGATGTGTAGCCTTCACTTGTGTGTGGGCGTCAATCAACAGTTTTACCAAAGCATGCCTTTCATTGGCATCATGGATAGCGTAAAAGCATTTTTGTTGCCATTCAAAGAAAGAGCGATAGCTTTGTTCAAGCATTCACTTCTTTTTATTTGTGCACGTTAATTTTACTTTATTAAGCAAGGACATTTTCCTCTAAAATTATTATTTTGATCTGCAGCATACAATGATACAATGCTTAAGATAATTGCGAAGCACCATATTAATGGTGCTTACCGAGTCCGCGCAGACCCTCAGATCTCGTTGCAGTTATCAAGGCTACCCAATAGCATTGGTAAGTCAACAGAGGCAGCAAGGAGCTGGCTAGCTAGCCTTGAAGCGTTTGTCAGGGTGCCAAGGACGTAAATGTGGCACATGACAACCGTTGCAACGGAATCATCCTTGTCATCGGATCGTATTCTTCACCATATTAGTGACTAGTTTAACATCAGCTCCTCACGTATACCGAAAAGTCCTTTTCACGCAGTTGCGTCACTTCGTACGAAGTGCTTCAGTAACGTCCCTTTGAACGCAGCTCACTTCGTCATTTGATTACTGATGACAGATGAGTTTACTGATAACAGCTCACCCTCCTCCACAAGCACTGAGTAGTCACACTTAGTGATCACGCATGGCCGTAATGATGTTGTTGCCCTTTTTAATTAGATAAGGACATTTGCCTTCCTCATCATCCTGACCACAATTTCTACTAGAGCCAACTAAAATGTCACTTGTGGTCAGCACATCCCAAATCCATGCGGTGTGACCTACCAGACAGAACCAAGCAGCAAAGAATGACAGCTTCATCAGAGTTCTCCTTCTTCTAGAGACGTTCCAGCTTATAGAGCTGCTCCCGGAATCTAACAGCGCGTGCCAAATAAGAAAAAGGGGGCAGCATTGCAGCATGCATTTAAGAAACACGGCTGCGAACAGAGCAAAATTTAGTGATAGTAGGGACAACTGATACGCTGAGTTGTAAAGAAAAGAAGTTTAAAAAAGTCGAAACATGGGGGAGCTCTCCATGAGTGAATGGAGGTGCGCTAAATAGCATAGGCCATTTTAAGCAGCTGTGTGACATTAAAGTGCGTATTTAGTCGAGTTGATTTGAGACAGTCCTCAAGTCGTAGGCATCACACCAATCTTGGCATCCAGCTGTTGACAAAGACAAAGTTGACAGCACAAGTTTCTCAACTTAATCACAGCTAACCGCAATGTGGAACCTAAGCTGATAATACGTTTGCTCTTGCAACGTTTTCAATTAAAACAGCCAACCAGCACATTTGAGACTCTTGGTCAACCAGATAACTCTAAGCTGCAAAGGGCTCATAAGGTAGCACGCTGTAAATTGGTAGTGATTTAAAGGCTAGTAGTAACTCAGACATCTAACCTCACAATACCATGTCATCATTTACATGAATAAGAGGTTCATCACTCAGCCTCTGACAAATGATTCATCTCAGTTACAGAATAGCCTCATCGAAGACATAATGAAGGGCATGTCATGTATTAGCAAACGGGCGCAGCTGTAGCAAACTACTCTCATTGTAGGTGGTGTGCAGCGTACGTGGATCTGTTCATTCATCTGACCGTGCTAATCACCGTGGCGAGTGCCAGTTTTGGTGCACGCATGAAGAGTGGAGATGGGTGGAGGTAACCACTCATGCACTTTCCCATTTTATTAACCTATGCACCAATTAAATCGGACACACTTTTAAGCATTGTGTATAGTTTGCTAGAAATTATCTCAACTTTGGTTTTGTTTGGATTTACCACTTCTTTCTGCATCAAATGCACTTAATCCATCCGCATGAGCACATCATTCTGTGCCATCAAAACGCAAAATATATTTATTAACATTCCTGCAGTTGAGCACATCTTCTGACTTCCAGACCTCCTACATGCAAAAAAATCATGCAAAAGACACTTGTGCACTTTCACCGGGTTTCCGCTTCAATAGAGGTGAGTGTTTAATGGACCAACAATTTTGGGATTTCAAACTTCGTGAATAAATCAGTGCTAGTGTACGCTAGTTTAATTTTATCACCCGTTATGAAGTGTTGTAGTGTCGATGCTGATAAGGACAGGTTGTGTTAAAGTCGACACTTGGGGATTATTTCGCAGATAAAGGCATTGTTGTTTCACGGCCCTATATCTACATTAGCCTAAATACACCATGGCACCTGCGTGGACAATGCCAACTGCAAATACGCAAGGACTGCCTAGGGAATGGCCTTCTGTCTTATCAAGTTAATGGCTCGTAGCGGTGAAATAGGCAGCGGTATTGATGCCATAGTTGCCGCAAGGCAATACTCTGCGCACAGGATTATAAGTTTCCATGTTATTGGATTGCAGCCCCTATAGTCGGATAAAGGGGAGTCAGATAGGTGTTACTGATGCGCGAATGTCAGACCAGGTGATACGGCGAGAACCAATGAGCTGTCATCTCAGTGGGGTCACTCGGACACCCCCTCCAAGGCGCAATGTATTTAAGCCTCGGCGCATCTACCACGCCATCAATCTACGCTAGCGTCTCGCGCCAATGGTAGGTCCTAAAGGCCAACATTTCTTTTTCATTAATTATTATTGTTTACACCTCCTTAGTAATTTGGCTATTTCGCACTGTTATATTTTGCCTATTTGAACCTCATGTAACCGGAAATGGCATTCTTTCTTGAAAACATAGGCTCAAAACAGCTCACGTCGCAAAATTACCGAACTTCCCTTTGAATTGGCGTTGCAAATATGCCAATATCTCAACGGTTGTGATCTGGTCAATTGTTGCATGGCTATTCCAAGATGGAGGGCAATACCTTCAATGCCGAAGTTCTCCACTGTCCTACATCAGCAGATTAACATGTGGACCTGGCTTGACAAATGTCTTCTCCAAAAGCTTTCTCCTCAACCTGCGCCAAATTCTTCTCGGAACGCACTGCAAGCTATTATGTATTACAATGCCCAGCTTGAATCCCTCCAACGCACTTTAACAGAGCTGCAGCAGATGCGAGACCAAAGACCTGTACACCTTTGGCTTTTCAGAGACCCACACCTGGCTTGGCTGTCGCCACGTGAATTCACAATTTGCCTACATCCTCCAGAGCTATACCTCCTCAGCCGTCATTCATCTATAAGTTCTTTAATGAGCACAAATGGTGTTGCGAACGGCAGGCCTATCTTTGCAACAACTTGTGTCGAAGGCAGCATGCATACTATGGACCGATGCATTTCTCCCTTCGAGTATATGGATGCGCCTGACTACTGCGACTGCCTCATATATGCGGTGGATCTCTCGCACTTCTCCAATCATGATCTTACTATCACCCTAGCATCACTCGAACCCCATCAGACGCTACTTATCGTAGTGTTCGTCAATGGGCTCGTGGACAAGTCAACTGAGATGAGTTGTCTCATGAATTTCCACCAGAACCTTGGACAACACAACAGCCATCTCCTGGCTACCATGCAAACCAAATGGCGGCTGTGTTGTATCAAGAACTTTAATCCAACCTATACCGACTGGAGCAATGTGTTGAATTGGGGTCTCTACGACGTGCTCTCTCAAAGAATTGAGAATGCTCAAGTTGATGACTCTGCCCACCCCATGCAATTGGATCCTCTATGCATGCAACACTGATGATGTGCTTTTATACCCTCGTTTTTGATACTTTTGGCTGGGTGATTTGACAAGGGTGACTTTGGAAGCTCATGCAAATGCCAGTTTAAAAACGCCTCAATCTGCGTTGTGGCAAAATGTCTACAGGAACTGCCTTAACATTGCAAATTGCCTATTCCCTGAGTTGTGGGAGTTTTGATCGTTGTGCTCGAGTGGTTTTGCAATTAGCAATAGGGAAATGCAAATAACTGTATTAAATGACTAAGCATCATGTGTCCAGTGTTGGCAGCTCGCGCGATTACCTATCACTTAACGAGTAAGATGGATCAGTTTGGTAAGAGAGAGCAGATTACGCCACATGCTTTAGGTTGAAGATGAATGCCACTAGAAATCACCATGACTGAGATTGCGTTGCATACATGTTCCCAGTGTTGGTGTGATTAATTGGATTTGCTCCGGATGTACTTTGCGATTGTTTAGTAAGTGCAGCAATGGCATTGATGGGACCTGTTGTCACCAAACTGACATCCAAAAAGGGTAGTTTCCTGCGTGCACGAAAGCGGAGAGTACAACTCGGGGATTAATTGCATGACTATGGTGCAATAGAAGTCAATGGCTATGGTGAATGAAATTAACAAGCCTCATTCATGCTTAGACATCACAGTGTAGCGGCAGGAGCTTCACAACCCTTTTTTCCGCTGTAGCTCTGCACTCAATTTCAAAGGAGATGAATGTTCCGCCACGGACGCTGGTTAAAGCTCATGAACTAATACTTAGACACCAAAACGAGCTCATAGAACACGTCAATAAATGGGTTTGAGACTACCTGTCATGAGTCAATTGGAAGCGAAGCCGTAGTGCATATCCTAGGGGTAATCTCGATGTTTAGTCTCTCGGATATGTCCAAACATCTTGCGAATATCTGCACCTTATTAATAAGATTAAAAGTGAGCAAGTGTGTGGCTAGCTTCATCATGTTCCTCGAAGCTAAGTGCCTCGTGTGATTGTATTTACCTAGCGCGTTAAACGATCAGGTCATCCCAACATCGCAAGCCTTCACCGACTGAGTTAATCGCTGTTGAATGACTTGTAACAAAGGAAATTGTGGAGAAGTTGAGTACCCAAAGTCCTAACTGCAAAGCTGTTGGTGGTGCAATGGACATTAATGACCCTACATTTAGCAAGACCCCTAGAATTGTCCCACAACTGAGCTCCCAACCTATCATATACTGTCCCAAAATGTATCCGTACATCAAATCTCGAAGATCTCGCTGTCCAAATATGTTTATTAGAGGACACAAATACGCCCAGAAGGCCACTGTTGCAGCATAGGTTAACCACACAAAGCACTTCGCCCGCCCTCAACCTACGGCCACGTTGCTTGTCTTTCCACTTTATCCAACCTGTGGGGAAGTGCGAGGGGATCAACTTCACCCTTTCATGAAACTCGTCAGTTCGATTCCTATTACTACTGAAATACGGAAGCTACTTAACACTGTGACAGCAGTTGATTGCTGAGCATGCTACTTCAGAAGAGCGACTACTTTTTGCGTTTATTGAATGACCGATTCCATGAGGAGTAAGCTTTGCTGTGTGGATGGATTTTTACCAGAATTACTACAGTCTGGTCAAGGAATGAGTTCAATTCTGGTGACTTGGTAAGGGTTGTTGTACCAACCAAGACAAAGACAAATGCGTGTTGGCCGCAGGTTGTCCCGCCATGTAGGAAGTGACCAAGTGTGCCCAGGGTTGCGAGTCACTGCAAACTGTCGAGTCCGCTAGTCGCAGTCACTAAGTCACAGTTTATTTGGGTCTGTTTGGTACCGGCATGCCATCAGGCATAATCACTCTCAACCTTGAGGTTAATCAGCACATTCAAGCAAGCGCTGCTGAGTTTTCCACTGTCGTGTATAACAGCATCGAAAGAATCCGAACGAGACAGACTTCGTTTAATTGACTTAATGATGCCCTTAAGACCGCCATACAGTTCCTCATAGCCTGTGCTACAAATCTTACCAAAGGTCTTTGTCATTTTGATTACTCTTATTATTAATATTATTATTATTATTGTCCAAACACCGTCCGTGGATCGCGGGAGAGATTTACTGCACTCGATGTATTCAGTTTATGGTTCTGTGCCTAGTTGCGGACTCTACGAAGCGTCGCGTCATTTGCAAAATATTCTGCCTCCTAGCTTCTACTTTCCAACTGCGATGAAAAAGGCTGGATCAATTTGTCCAGTGTCTCAAACTAAAACTATCCATTTGATCATGCTGTCTCTTTAAATGTTAAGAATGGGCAAAAGATAAAAAACCCAAACCAAATATTTGGTTATATCGAAAAGGAAATGCTCTACAATTATTTAGGGAACAAAGTATTTTCTTTGACAAATGATCGTGCGAATCAACACATTCGCAATCAGGCTTTGGCTTCGCTAATTTATTAGCATTAGTAAGTTTATTTCCAGCCCACCATCCTGATTGTCGTTAGTATGACAGTTCACTAAGACTTTAAATACCCTTTGATTGCGCTTTAGATGTGTTTGCCACAAGGCCGCGTATTAGGCACCAGAGCATTCTAGCACCCATTGTTTGCTTATTACTATCCATTGCCATGCACTTCATGAATTGGCAAGTGAAGAGAGTCCTCCATGTGAGGAAAGCCCAAAGATACACTTTGCCTTCAATGCTTTGCAAGCGACCGTTCCACCTTCATTGTTCCTCTTCCCTCTTTATGATGCTACTCGTGATAGCAGCGCGTCAAGCATTCCTTACACTTGTCAGTCCAAAGAATCCAAATAAAGCACACCAATGTGAGCTCCTTGCAAATGATCCATCTTGCTCGGTAACAGAACCTGTTTATTCGAGTTCACTTATCAGCCACATAAGGCATTCCTTTAACCTGACGCTATGCACCGTCGACTGAAGAGCGATTGATGGCCGAATGACCGATGTTAGTCACTGCTCTTACGGAAATTCGGAGTTTGCCTGCATGGGTGGGATGACTGGGGATCACGACAGGACAAGGGTCAGTAGTTCGAAAGGCAAATGTGCCTAGAGGTACCATGGAAGTTGCTATTATTAAGTCTAACATTTCTGTAAGATTTCTATGTAGTCTAAATGACTGAATGATTCTTTGCCTAAAATTACTCATACAATACCCAAAAGAAGTAAATATTATCAATTTCTGTAGTGTCAAGCACTTTGAAATGCTACCTAATATGCTACCTCACATTTACTAACTCCACTTTTGCATGGGTTTTCTGCTTCTCATTCCTAACCTCCTTCACACTATTTAACTTCCTCACTCAAATTTTTCTCACTGAATTCATCACCATGCTGGAAACATTAACTGTTTGTGATTACCAATGCAGTTTTTTACCTTCGTTCCCATCTCATGCATTTTCACCCATCTTGCTCACCTTTTGTCTTGTAAGACTAATGCCGAAATGTGCAAAGACCAACCCATGGAAACTACAAATCAGGAGATCATGAACAATGCTTGCTAGGTGAAGCACTCGCCTGTCTCCTCTCCGTTTCGTCTTATTGCACGTCTTCCTGCGTAACGTCAAGGCAATTCATCAGCCGAGCCTAATTTTAAGGTGATTTTCAAGCGGCACTTTCAGTTGTCGCAGCTGTTTACAAGTCCAGGCAACATATTAGCAAGGGACAATTGCAGCCGTGAATTCACAATATAGCCCTCATTCGATGTAGGTAAGGCCTTGTCGCATCCATTGGGTTTGCTTGCCATTCAATTGGGACTCCAAGTAAGAGACAACAACCCGAAAGCACAATGAAGTTTGGCCTACTGAGAATGAACTCAGTGAACTTAGCACTGTACTTTTTAGTTACTAGCATAGCCCAGAGACCACTTCACTCGACGAAGGTACAATAAACATCCAAGTGAATGTAGATGCGAATGAGGACTAAACAAGCAGCAAACGCATCAATTTTGCGCAGAATATTTTTAATGCAGCATAGAAAAGTAGTAGAATGGGACAGAGGGAGTGCGGCGGAGGGGATAGATGCTAAAAGCGCGGTCCAGTATAACTGCTGGACAGGCGGATTTGCTATTATGGGAAGCAGCATTATAAAGGTGGGTGGATCGCGTTGAGAATGAAGCTGACGTGGACTGCCAAACAACGTCCTCACACTCAGCTATCATTTTCTTACTTCGTACAAGGACAAAATTTATAACAGTACTGAGGTCGCCAAATTAATTTGAGTGGAGATCGCACCAGCTAATATACAATAATTGAGCGCCAAATTCAAAGTCGCGTGGAGATCACACCTGCTAATATACAATAATTGAGCGCCAAATTCAAAGTCGCGTGGAGAT